>OZ038313.1:3889363-3899363 GCA_964035775.1 Osedax frankpressi
CCGTATCTTCAACCGAGAGTCAATATTGTCACTAGCCAAGGGTAGAGTCAATTTACCCGGTACATAAGCCATTATTGATAATTATTTAAGGTGTAATTTACAAATTTTATTTATTTAAAATATTGCGCTATTTATACCATGTATATAAGTTAGAGCTATATTTCCATTAATATGAACCCAATCTATTTGGATTGCAGTAGTACTAGAAATAATGTCTAGGGTTCTACTACCGTTAATTTCTATAAACGGTAAGCCCGATGTAAGATAATATAACGAATACCGTTAGGCAATTATTATTGAACAATGGGTAACTATTGGAGATGAGATCAATAACTTAAGTTATGTGAGTATAATTCCTTTTACTAGATTGATAGAATAATCATAAACTAATGAATACGCAGATACATACATGATTTCATTGATATTATCTATTTATAATCAATTATAAATAAAAGAAATGATTTTTTATATTTTATATGTAAAATAATATAAGCGATGATAATATAATACTCTATGATAATACATTATAATTCAATTATTGTAGATATTATGTGTAATATATAATGTCATATATGATAAAGAAATGCAGGTTGAATTACTTCGAATAGGCCATATTATATGATTATTTAAAGGATAACTACTGAAAAATGTATTACTAAATGCCCTCCAGTATAGTGTAGATTGCGTAGAGTATAACTGTATAATATACATAGCGTATAATGTATAAAGTGTACAATTTACACTGCAAATTGTACATTGCACACTGCATATTATATACTGTAAATTTCACGCTGTACACTTTATACTCTATACTATGCATTATACACTATAAATATATAAATGCAGATTTATATATATCGTAATGCTATACTCATCGTGACTATATCAGAATATACTCATTTATAAGCCTGGGATAAAGAAGAATGTCACCGAACCATAATATCACTGCATAATCTTTATTCATTGATCTTAAGATAGCTGAGTATTATAAAATATAGAGTAAATCACAGATAAAGAATTAGGTATCCCTTAACTAAAACTCCATCTTTATTAATGATTATTTGACTAATTACTAATCAAACAGATAAGTTAATTCATATAATAATGTAATAATAAATAAAGTATTAATAACTAAAGTAATAATAACTAAAGTAATAACAACCAAAGTAATAATAACTAAAGTAATAATAACTAAAGTAATAACAACCAAAGTAATAATAACTAAAGTAATAATAAATAAAGTAATGATAACTAAAGTAATAATAACTAAAGTAATAATAACTAAAGTAATAATAACTAAAGTAATAATAACTAAAGTAATAATAACTAAAGTAATAATAACTAAAGTAATAATAACTAAAGTAATAATAACTAAAGTAATAATAACTAAAGTAATAATAACTAAAGTAATAATAACTAAAGTAATAATAACTAAAGTAATACTAACTAAAGTAATACAAACTAAAGTAATAACAACTAAAGTAATAATTACTAAAGTAATAATTACTAAAGTAATACCAACTAAAGTAATAACAACTAAAGTATTACCAACTAAAGTAATAATAACTAACGTAATACTAACTAAAGTAATACTAACTAAAGTAATACTAACTAAAGTAATACTAACTAAAGTAATACTAACTAAAGTAATACTAACTAAAGTAATACTAACTAAAGTAATACTAACTAAAGTAATACTAACTAAAGTAATACTAACTAAAGTAATACTAACTAAAGTAATACTAACTAAAGTAATACTAACTAAAGTAATACTAACTAAAGTAATACTAACTAAAGTAATACTAACTAAAGTAATACTAACTAAAGTAATACTAACTAAAGTAATACTAACCTAAGTAATACTAACTAAAATAATACTAACTAAAGTAATAATAACTAAAGTAATAATAACTAAAGTAATAATAACTAAAGTAATAATAACTAAAGTAATACTAACTAAAGTAATACTAACTAAAGTAATAATAACTAAAGTAATACTAACTAAAGTAATACCAACTAAAGTAATACTAACTAAAGTAATAATAACTAAAGTAATAATTAACTAAAGTAATACTAACTAAAGTAATACCAACTAAAGTAATACTAACTAAAGTAATAATAATTAAAGTAATACTTAACTAAAGTAATACTAACTAAAGTAATACTAACTAAAGTAATACTAACTAAAGTAATACTAACTAAAGTAATAATAACTAAAGTAATAATAACTAAAGTAATACTTAACTAAAGTAATACTAACTAAAGTAATACTAACTAAAGTAATACTAACTAAAGTAATACTAACTAAAGTAATAATAACTAAAGTAATAATAACTAAAGTAATACTAACTAAAGTAATAATAACTAAAGTAATACTAACTAAAGTAATAATAACTAAAGTAATAATTAACTAAAGTAATACTAACTAAAGTAATACTAACTAAAGTAATACTAACTAAAGTAATACTAACTAAAGTAATAATAACTAAAGTAATAATAACTAAAGTAATAATAACTAAAGTAATAATAACTAAAGTAATAATAACTAAAGTAATAATAACTAAAGTAATAATAACTAAAGTAATAATAACTAAAGTAATACTAACTAAAGTAATAATAACTAAAGTAATAATAACTAAAGTAATACTAACTAAAGTAATAATAACTAAAGTAATACTAACTAAAGTAATACCAACTAAAGTAATACCAACTAAAGTAATACTAACTAAAGTAATACTAACTAAAGTAATAATAACTAAAGTAATAATAACTAAAGTAATAATAACTAAAGTAATAATAACTAAAGTAATAATAACTAAAGTAATAATAACTAAAGTAATAATAATTAAAGTAATAATAACTAAAGTAATAATAACTAAAGTAATAATAACTAAAGTAATAATAACTAAAGTAATAATAACTAAAGTAATAATAACTAAAGTAATAATAACTAAAGTAATAATAACTAAAGTAATAATAACTAAAGTAATAATAACTAAAGTAATAATAACTAAAGTAATAATAACTAAAGTATTATAACTAAAGTAATAATAACTAAAGTAATAATAACTAAATTAATACTAACTAAAGTAATAATAACTAAAGTAATAATAACTAAAGTATTACCAACTAAAGTAATACTAACTAAAATAATACTAACTAAAGTAATACAAACTAAAGTAATACCAACTAAAGTAATAACAACTAAATTAATAATTACTAAAGTAATACCAACTAAAGTAATAACAACTAAAGTATTACCAACTAAAGTAATAATAACTAACGTAATACTAACTAAAGTAATACTAACTAAAGTAATACTAACTAAAGTAATAATAACTAAAGTAATACTAACTAAAGTAATACTAACTAAAGTAATAACAACTAAAGTAATAATAACTAAAGTAAATATAACTAACGTAATACTAACTAAAGTAATACTAACTAAAGTAATATTAACTAAAGTAATAATAACAATAGTAATACTAACTAAATTAATACTAACTAAAGTAATAATAATTAACATAATACTAACTAAAGTAATACTAACTAAAGTAATACTAACTAAAGTAATACTAACTAAAGTAATACTAACTAAAGTAATAATAACTATAGTAATACTAACTAAATTAATACTAACTAAAGTAATAATAATTAACATAATACTAACTAAAGTAATACTAACTAAAGTAATACTAACTAAAGTAATACTAACTAAAGTAATACTAACTAAAGTAATACTAACTAAAGTAATAATAACTATAGTAATACTAACTAAATTAATACTAACTAAAGTAATAATAACTAAAGTAATACTAACTAAAGTAATACCAACTAAAGTAATGCTAACTAAAGTAATAATTAACTAAAGTAATACTAACTAAAGTAATACTAACTAAAGTATTACTAACTAAAGTAATAATAACTAAAATAATATTAACTAAAGTAATAATAAATAAAGTAATAATAACTAAAGTAATATTAACTAAAGTAATAATTAACTAAAGTAATACCAACTAAAGTAATACTAACTAAAGTAATAATTAACTAAAGTAATACTAACTAAAGTAATATTAACTAAAGTATTACTAAATAAAGTAATACTAACTAAAATAATACTAACTAAAGTAATAATAACTAAAGTAATACTAACTAAAGTAATACCAACTAAAGTAATACTAACTAAAGTAATAATAACTAAAGTAATAATTAACTAAAGTAATACTAACTAAAGTAATACTAACTAAAGTAATACTAACTAAAGTAATACTAACTAAAGTAATACTAACTAAAGTAATACTAACTAAAGTAATACTAACTAAAGTAATACTAACTAAAGTAATAATAACTAAAGTAATACTAACTAAAGTAATAATAACTAAAGTAATACTAACTAAAGTAATAATAACTAAAGTAATAATTAACTAAAGTTATACTAACTAAAGTAATACTAACTAAAGTAATACTAACTAAAGTAATACTAACTAAAGTAATACTAACTAAAGTAATAATAACTAAAGTAATAATAACTAAAGTAATACTAACTAAAGTAATAATAACTAAAGTAATACTAACTAAAGTAATACTAACTAAAGTAATACCAACTAAAGTAATACTAACTAAAGTAATACTAACTAAAGTAATAATAACTAAAGTAATAATAACTAAAGTAATACTAACTAAAGTAATACCAACTAAAGTAATAACAACTAAATTAATAATTACTAAAGTAATACCAACTAAAGTAATAACAACTAAAGTATTACCAACTAAAGTAATAATAACTAACGTAATACTAACTAAAGTAATACTAACTAAAGTAATACTAACTAAAGTAATAATAACTAAAGTAATACTAACTAAAGTAATACTAACTAAAGTAATAACAACTAAAGTAATAATAACTAAAGTAAATATAACTAACGTAATACTAACTAAAGTAATACTAACTAAAGTAATATTAACTAAAGTAATAATAACAATAGTAATACTAACTAAATTAATACTAACTAAAGTAATAATAATTAACATAATACTAACTAAAGTAATACTAACTAAAGTAATACTAACTAAAGTAATACTAACTAAAGTAATACTAACTAAAGTAATACTAACTAAAGTAATACTAACTAAAGTAATAATAACTATAGTAATACTAACTAAAGTAATACTAACTAAAGTAATAATAACTATAGTAATACTAACTAAATTAATACTAACTAAAGTAATAATAACTAAAGTAATACTAACTAAAGTAATACCAACTAAAGTAATGCTAACTAAAGTAATAATTAACTAAAGTAATACTAACTAAAGTAATACTAACTAAAGTATTACTAACTAAAGTAATAATAACTAAAATAATATTAACTAAAGTAATAATAAATAAAGTAATAATAACTAAAGTAATATTAACTAAAGTAATAATTAACTAAAGTAATACCAACTAAAGTAATACTAACTAAAGTAATAATTAACTAAAGTAATACTAACTAAAGTAATATTAACTAAAGTATTACTAAATAAAGTAATACTAACTAAAATAATACTAACTAAAGTAATAATAACTAAAGTAATACTAACTAAAGTAATACCAACTAAAGTAATACTAACTAAAGTAATAATAACTAAAGTAATAATTAACTAAAGTAATACTAACTAAAGTAATACTAACTAAAGTAATACTAACTAAAGTAATACTAACTAAAGTAATACTAACTAAAGTAATACTAACTAAAGTAATACTAACTAAAGTAATACTAACTAAAGTAATACTAACTAAAGTAATAATAACTAAAGTAATACTAACTAAAGTAATAATAACTAAAGTAATACTAACTAAAGTAATAATAACTAAAGTAATAATTAACTAAAGTTATACTAACTAAAGTAATACTAACTAAAGTAATACTAACTAAAGTAATACTAACTAAAGTAATACTAACTAAAGTAATAATAACTAAAGTAATAATAACTAAAGTAATACTAACTAAAGTAATAATAACTAAAGTAATACTAACTAAAGTAATACTAACTAAAGTAATACCAACTAAAGTAATACTAACTAAAGTAATACTAACTAAAGTAATAATAACTAAAGTAATAATAACTAAAGTAATACTAACTAAAGTAATACCAACTAAAGTAATACTAACTAAAGTAATACTAACTAAAGTAATAATAACTAAAGTAATACTAACTAAAGTAATACTAACTAAAGTAATACTAACTAAAGTAATACTAACTAAAGTAATACTAACTAAAGTAATAATAACTAAAGTAATAATAACTAAAGTAATACTAACTAAAGTAATAATAACTAAAGTAATACTAACTAAAGTAATAATAACTAAAGTAATAATAACTAAAGTAATACTAACTAAAGTAATAATAACTAAAGTAATACTAACTAAAGTAATAATACCTAAAGTAATACTAACTAAAATAATACTAACTAAAGTAATAATAACTAAAGTAATAATAACTAAAGTAATACTAACCTAAGTAATACTAACTAAAATAATACTAACTAAAGTAATACTAACTATAATACTAACAACTAAAGTAATAATAACTAAAGTAATAATAACTAAAGTAATACTAACTAAAGTAATAATAACTAAAGTAATACTAACTAAAGTAATAATAACTAAAGTAATAATTAACTAAAGTAATACTAACTAAAGTAATACTAACTAAAGTAATACTAACTAAAGTAATACTAACTAAAGTAATAATAACTAAAGTAATAATAACTAAAGTAATAATAACTAAAGTAATAATAACTAAAGTAATAATAACTAAAGTAATAATAACTAAAGTAATACTAACTAAAGTAATAATAACTAAAGTAATAATAACTAAAGTAATACTAACTAAAGTAATAATAACTAAAGTAATACTAACCAAAGTAATACCAACTAAAGTAATACCAACTAAAGTAATACCAACTAAAGTAATACTAACTAAAGTAATAATAACTAAAGTAATAATAACTAAAGTAATAATAACTAAAGTAATAATAACTAAAGTAATAATAACTAAAGTAATAATAACTAAAGTAATAATAACTAAAGTAATAATAACTAAAGTAATAATAACTAAAGTAATAATAACTAAAGTAATAATAACTAAAGTAATAATAACTAAAGTAATAATAACTAAAGTAATAATAACTAAAGTAATAATAACTAAAGTAATAATAACTAAAGTAATAATAACTAAAGTAATAATAACTAAAGTAATAATAACTAAAGTAATAATAACTAAAGTAATAATAACTAAAGTAATAATAACTAAAGTAATAATAACTAAAGTAATAATAACTAAAGTAATAATAACTAAAGTAATAATAACTAAAGTAATAATAACTAAAGTAATAATAACTAAAGTAATAATAACTAAAGTAATAATAACTAAAGTAATAATAACTAAAGTAATAATAACTAAAGTAATAATAACTAAAGTAATAATAACTAAAGTAATAATAACTAAAGTAATAATAACTAAAGTAATAATAACTAAAGTAATAATAACTAAAGTAATAATAACTAAAGTAATAATAACTAAAGTAATAATAACTAAAGTAATAATAACTAAAGTAATAATAACTAAAGTAATAATAACTAAAGTAATAATAACTAAAGTAATAATAAATAAAGTAATAATAACTAAAGTAATAATAACTAAAGTAATAATAACTAAAGTAATAATAACTAAAGTAATAATAACTAAAGTAATAATAACTAAAGTAATAATAACTAAAGTAATAATAACTAAAGTAATAATAACTAAAGTAATAATAACTAAAGTAATAATAACTAAAGTAATAATAACTAAAGTAATAATAACTAAAGTAATAATAACTAAAGTAATAATAACTAAAGTAATAATAACTAAAGTAATAATAACTAAAGTAATAATAACTAAAGTAATAATAACTAAAGTAATAATAACTAAAGTAATAATAACTAAAGTAATAATAACTAAAGTAATAATAACTAAAGTAATAATAACTAAAGTAATAATAACTAAAGTAATAATAACTAAAGTAATAATAACTAAAGTAATAATAACTAAAGTAATAATAACTAAAGTAATAATAACTAAAGTAATAATAACTAAAGTAATAATAACTAAAGTAATAATAACTAAAGTAATAATAACTAAAGTAATAATAACTAAAGTAATAATAACTAAAGTAATAATAACTAAAGTAATAATAACTAAAGTAATAATAACTAAAGTAATAATAACTAAAGTAATAATAACTAAAGTAATAATAACTAAAGTAATAATAACTAAAGTATTATAACTAAAGTAATAATAACTAAAGTAATAATAACTAAATTAATACTAACTAAAGTAATAAAAACTAAAGTAATAATAACTAAAGTAATAATAACTAAAGTATTACCAACTAAAGTAATACTAACTAAAATAATACTAACTAAAGTAATACAAACTAAAGTAATACCAACTAAAGTAATAACAACTAAAGTAATAATTACTAAAGTAATACCAACTAAAGTAATAACAACTAAAGTAATAATTACTAAAGTAATACCAACTAAAGTAATAACAACTAAATATTACCAACTAAAGTAATAATAACTAAAGTAATACTAACTAAAGTAATACTAACTAAAGTAATACTAACTAAAGTAATAATAACTAAAGTAATACTAACTAAAGTAATAATAACTAAAGTAATAACAACTAAAGTAATAATAACTAAAGTAATAATAACTAACGTAATACTAACTAAAGTAATACTAACTAAAGTAATATTAACTAAAGTAATAATAACAATAGTAATACTAACTAAATTAATACTAACTAAAGTAATAATAATTAACATAATACTAACTAAAGTAATACTAACTAAAGTAATACTAACTAAAGTAATACTAACTAAAGTAATAATAACTATAGTAATACTAACTAAAGTAATATTAACTAAAGTAATAATAACAATAGTAATACTAACTAAATTAATACTAACTAAAGTAATAATAATTAACATAATACTAACTAAAGTAATACTAACTAAAGTAATACTAACTAAAGTAATACTAACTAAAGTAATAATAACTATAGTAATACTAACTAAATCAATACTAACTAGAGTAATAATAATTAATATAATACTAACTAAAGTAATACTAACTAAAGTAATACTAACTAAAGTAATACTAACTAAAGTAATACTAACTAAAGTAATACTAACTAAAGTAATAATAACTATAGTAATACTAACTAAATTAATACTAACTAAAGTAATAATAACTAAAGTAATACTAACTAAAGTAATACCAACTAAAGTAATGCTAACTAAAGTAATAATTAACTAAAGTAATACTAACTAAAGTAATACTAACTAAAGTATTACTAACTAAAGTAATACTAACTAAAGTAATAATAAATAAAGTAATAATAACTAAAGTAATACTAACTAAAGTAATACCAACTAAAGTAATACTAACTAAAGTAATAATAACTAAAGTAATAATAACTAAAGTAATAATTAACTAAAGTAATACTAACTAAAGTAATACTAACTAAAGTAATACTAACTAAAGTAATACTAACTAAAGTAATACTAACTAAAGTAATACTAACTAAAGTAATACTAACTAAAGTAATACTAACTAAAGTAATACTAACTAAAGTAATACTAACTAAAGTAATACTAACTAAAGTAATACTAACTAAAGTAATACTAACTAAAGTAATACTAACTAAAGTAATAATAACTAAAGTAATACTAACTAAAGTAATAATAACTAAAGTAATAATTAACTAAAGTTATACTAACTAAAGTAATACTAACTAAAGTAATACTAACTAAAGTAATACTAACTAAAGTAATACTAACTAAAGTAATACTAACTAAAGTAATAATAACTAAAGTAATAATAACTAAAGTAATACTAACTAAAGTAATAATAACTAAAGTAATACTAACTAAAGTAATACTAACTAAAGTAATACCAACTAA
>OZ038313.1:3904363-3906863 GCA_964035775.1 Osedax frankpressi
ATATACAATTTGATAAATCCATTAACAGAACTATACGAATGAATGTACGAAATAAACAGAAATGATTACTTTACTAGAATTAAGAGACACATGTTACACATGGTGTTTATTGCATTGACTGCAAATATTAACTCGCTTACAAAAACATTACCCTATCGACATCTATACATCACATTATAGTTATTTAATATAACTACTAAAATAAGAGCATTATAACATTCTGATGACGTCATACGGATACTTTCAAATACCAACTGCAAACATTGAACATCTACAGAAAACTGTTATTCTTCCTTTACAAAAATTACTCCAAATTTGGATCCATAAGTAACATTTTCGAGAAATACAGATAACTACGCAACTATCCTTATTCAACTATTTATACTCATCAATGAATAAAAAAAACGATATAACTGGTATTATTTGATTTTTATTACTTTTATAATACATGTCTATAATACCCTCAACTATTTAAAAGAAATCTGGAATATAATTGATAGTATCGCTGTTTCTTAGAAATTCAAAAATAAAATAAAAGCGAAAGTGTTGAACGATAGGGTTACAACAGCCCTTTGAAGTTAATTCTTAATAATTCCTAAACTAATAATAAACCTATTGTAGTACTTTACAGCAAAATAAAGGATAAATAAATTCTCCAGTATTACATTTATACTGGTGCCATTTACATATAATACCTATATGTAAAACCAGATCATCCCCCAACTACATAACTTTCTTTGCAGAAATAGTCTATTAGTAAATACGACCTGCAATATAATTGAATATAGACGCAAATATCAAAGTGAATAACTTTCAATATATTTACATTATTACCAATAACTTATAAAACAAATAAGTTTGTATTTCATTAATTATATAATCTCAATGAACAAATACCCATTTCAAGACATACGACTAACTCGTGATTATATAACTTCAACTAATTACAACTTTAACTTTAAACTGTAACTTTACAAATATTGATCAAAATATTCCCGCGTCGATGATTTTATTGTTATTTTTATAAATTAGTTCACATAATATTGATTAATATCAAACTATTTTTATTTATTCATTTGTTACTTTATAAATATATATATATATATATATATATATATATATATAAACGTACAAAATAAAAAACATTCACACACACATTTAAACATACACATACCTTATTTCACACACACACACAAACAGATATACCTATACACTGATATACACATACATATACATATACACATATACAAACACAAACTCATACACAAACACATACACAAACACATACACAAACACATACACAAACACATACACAAACACATACACAAACACATACACAAACACATACACAAACACATACACAAACACATACACAAACACATACACAAACACATACACAAACACATACACAAACACATACACAAACACATACACAAACACATACACAAACACATACACAAACACATACACAAACACATACACAAACACATACACAAACACATACACAAACACATACACAAACACATACACAAACACATACACAAACACATACACAAACACATACACAAACACATACACAAACACATACACAAACACATACACAAACACATACACAAACACATACACAAACACATACACAAACACATACACAAACACATACACAAACACATACACAAACACATACATAAACATAATATATACAATACACAATACAAACAAACAAATATACATACATATTACTGTATAAATTAAATCCATGTCATTTTAAATATTGAGTAACCTTAAAATACATACTATCTTGACTGATATAAGTGAAATAAATCGTTTATTAAAATAAATAACTGTCTTATTGTTGTACACATAACTTATGTACGTAACCAACTCAATATAATTCGAACATATAATTTAATAATAACTAAATGCATAATAAATGTAACAACTTATAATTACTATTATAACTACTATTATATCTACTGTTATGCTTACTATTACAAATACTATTATAATTACTATTATGAGTACTATTATTACTATTATTACAAATATTATTATAGCTACTGTTATAACCACTGTTACAGTTAGTATTATCTAATTACTAATTTTTTTTAGTTATATGACTTTATATAAGCCTTCCAGTTTACAAGTATATTATAGCATACACTAATACATTTCAAATGGTATCTACTAAATAAGAATGTAACTTACTATAGACACACTAAAAAACAGACACAATAATACAAATACATATTCATACATAATAATCGCGTAATATCACACATTTCTAAATACTCTATCGTGCATATATTGACACATATAACATTTTTTATTTCCACATAATAATCAACTAATTAATTAATATTTTATCTCAGGTATCTAGTATTGTAGTAAGTGTAGATACAAGCGCCTACATACTCGACCCTATCAAAGGATATTCTAAAGGAAAACTACTCACGGTACCCAAGTGGTAGGTATTATAAAGTAGGGCATGTGGCTAATTTAA
>OZ038313.1:3911863-3913208 GCA_964035775.1 Osedax frankpressi
GGTGGAATTTAGTATCGTTATTATAATTAGGAAATACTAAAAAGTTATTTATATATTATACCTTTAATAGGGTCCCTCTATTAACCTCTAACTTTATCTTAATCTCTATCCTGATATTAACCTATATCCTTCTCATAACCTCTTGTTTACACCTCTATCCTTCTTATAACCTCTATGATCTTAATTGCTATCCTTTCTTAAATTCTACCCTACCCTTAAGCTATATAACCTTCTCTCAACATCTAACTTCTCTTAACCTCTACCCTTTTATTAACCTCTATCATGATATTAATCTCTATCCTTTCTTAACCCTCCCCTTAACCTATATACCCTTTTATTAACATCTACCTTCTCTTAAGCTCTACCTATCATCTAACATCTACTCTTCACTTAACTTCCTATCTTCGCTTAAACTCTACCTTTCTCTTAACCCCCTATATTCTATAATTAGCTACCCTTCTCTATACTCATCAATTCATATTAAATATATTTTTATTAATGCATGCATGGTATATGCAATAATTAATAATAATAAAACATTGTTAGAAAGCCGTGGATAGAATATCAATGCAATACAATACTACGTGAATTCCGCTAGAATCTTCTATATTAGATGTTAATGAATATGTAACTGTATATATATTAATAGTACTTATAGATTGTGTTATATTATAATGTTTACATCAACTTTATATATATATATATATTGTTATTTTAATTGTTATAATAATGTAGGTAGTAATATCTATAAATAGTTTATCCAATAGATAATTATTATTATAGAATTATATATATATTGTATAATAATTGTTAATATAACACTCATTATATATAAATTAGTTTAATAAGGATATATTTAAGATCGGTATATATGTGAGGTTATTATTTAAATGATCACAAATCGATAGTTAGAATAGGGAGGGTAATGTAGTGGTAGCATGTGTATAGTGGTAGCATGTGTATAGTGGTAGCATGTGTATAGTGGTAGCATGTGTATAGTGGTAGCATGTGTATAGTGGTAGCATGTGTATAGTGGTAGCATGTGTATAGTGGTAGCATGTGTATAGTGGTAGCATGTGTATAGTGGTAGCATGTAGTGGTAGCATGTGTATAGTGGTAGCATGTGTATAGTGGTAGCATGTGTATAGTGGTAGCATGTGTATAGTGGTAGCATGTGTATAGTGGTAGCATGTGTATAGTGGTAGCATGTAGTGGTAGCATGTGTATAGTGGTAGCATGTGTATAGTGGTAGCATGTAGTGGTAGCATGTGTATAGTGGTAGCATGTGTATAGTGGTAGCATGTGTATAGTGGTAGCATGTGTATAGTGGTAGCATGTGTATAGT
>OZ038313.1:3913408-4134207 GCA_964035775.1 Osedax frankpressi
GAGAGAGAGAGAGAGAGAGAGAGAGAGAGAGAGAGAGAGAGAGAGAGAGAGAGAGAGAGAGAGAGAGAGAGAGAGAGAGAGAGAGAGAGAGAGAGAGAGAGAGAGAGAGAGAGAGAGAGAGAGAGAGAGAGAGAGAGAGAGAGAGAGAGAGAGAGAGAGAGAGAGAGAGAGAGAGAGAGAGAGAGAGAGAGAGAGAGAGAGAGAGAGAGAGAGAGAGAGAGAGAGAGAGAGAGAGAGAGAGAGAGAGAGAGAGAGAGAGAGAGAGAGAGAGAGAGAGAGAGAGAGAGAGAGAGAGAGAGAGAGAGAGAGAGAGAGAGAGAAGAGAGAGAGATAGCGAGAGAGAGGGAGAGGGAGGGAGGTAAGGAGGGAGATAATGATATATATATATATGTATATATTATCACCAATTCTTACTTTTAACTATTATGATAACTATTATAATATTAAATATAATAATTATCTATTAAATTCTAATATAATTTAAATTACAATATGATTCTAATTATAATTAAAATCAAATATTTTTTAATAATTTATTAATTTTAAATTAAATTAATATTTGTAATATAAATCTAATAGATATTGTTATTTTTAGTTAACCAACGAGCAAATGAGAACTTTATTAGATGCATTTCAAAATACTCCAAAGACTCGAGAATCCGGTTTGAATTACGAGAATAGACACTATGACTGTATCAGGGCAGATCTGAGTTCGGTATATGGCAAATGTGTTGGTATAAATACTCTTTAATCTGTTATACATAGGTATCATGCATTACACACATGGGTTTGATTAAATATATAAGTGATAGGTTGATAATTGTATAAAATATGTTAATTTCTATTATATATAATATAATATAGTGTGGAAATGATATGATATTATATAATATTAGATTATATCATATAATTATTAAATATTTTTAATAATAAATTAAATAATATTTAATAATAAAATGTATTTCAAATATTTATAATTGATACGTTGGTAATATATAATATACATAATTTATTAGAGTTAATATAGTATATCATTTAATTTATAAAATGTAATCTCTATTGAGTATGTTATGCAATATAGGTCAAGATTATAGTACAATAGATTATACAATACATGATTAATATAATACAAATTACATAAATATGGTAACATTTATATAGTAAAACTTATTTCTATTTATATTTTATTAAAATGCCAAATATTATATATATATATATATATATAAACTACGATACTAATTTATGGCGTTGTCAATTCGTATATAATTTTAAAATATCAATATTTTCAGGGTAAAAAAGGACTTATAATGGTAAGAACAGCAACTTTTATGATTTTTGGTACATACACTGATCATATGTGTCCAAGTATATGCGTTGAAGCCATAGAAAAACTTGGTTAATATATAAAATATATGCATATAATTATGCATCCATTAATATTTAATATTTAGAAATCAGATATTTAATTACCATGGAAATATTAATTATTTATATGTATAAATATATATATATATATATATATATATATATATATATATATATATATATTATATTAATCTCTTCAATACATTTAAGGTGATTATTTTAAGCAAAAGGGAAAATAGAACATTACTAATATATTTTGATCTTGCATATTTACTTAAATTTACGTATATTAATTACTTGCCAAATAAATGTGCATTGCATATTTTGATTATATAATTATAATTATATTATTTATTATATATTATAAATATATATATATATATATATATATATATATATATATATATTACTTATTATATTTATTCTATAATTATAATCTATTTGACAATTTCTACCTGGATATTATTTTTTATTTTTTTTATGGAATTTTAACAGATCTGATTATGAATAAGACCCTCTTAAAATAATTATTGAAAGTGATAGACATTTTCACGACCAATTTAAAATTATTATTTAAGCTTGAATCAGTTTTGTATATATATGATACATTTATATAAGATTTATCAAATTGTCGATAATTTTAGGTGGAATTGCTTATATATTTATAAATAATTTACAAATGGTATACTCGCAATTAAAAAAATAACATTCAAATATGATTATTTCTCTGAATGATTTTTTAATATCTTCACTTACTACCTTCAAATATTACCTTTAATCAGTACCATAAACATATTTTATATAAAAAAAGTAATATGAACAAGTGTATGTATGTTTTTCTTATATTGTATTTTTTTTAATTGTATCTCTTTTAAGTAATTTTAAGTATATTTACCTACTATTAGATACATAATTATAAATCATGTAACCATCATTTAAAAGAATTGATATTTAAGCGTTATATTCAATAATTAATTTAATATCTACATTGTTTAACAACCCCTTTTAAATTGCAAGTAATATTCATATTGTTCTACCGTAATTAATAAACCATTATAAATATGTAATCATACAATTTGATTTAAGCCTAACCAAATATATAAAAAAAACAGTAAATAAACTACTCAAGTATAAAAAGACCAATAAAATGTTTACAGAATACAGAATTACTAGAAATAAAGTTATCTATCATTATAAATATACATAAATTTACAAATTATTTCCGTTAGAATAATTTATTTTAATATAATTATTTATAATCAGACTAAATCAACGAGTTAACTTACATAAATGTGATAGTGTTTTAATTCAAGTTTCTTAATTTTTAACTATGTATACTAACTTCTGGTTATTAGCTAAATTATTTACAATTATTTTCACAACTACACTAATCTTCTATGTATAATTTTGTCAGAGAATATCTGAGGTTACATGGGCTTTGATAATATAATTTAATATAAATATTACTAAATATACTTAGAAGTATGATTATATTACTTCCTTAATTCTACAATAATATTAAACAAGTAACATTAAGAAACTTATTAAATTAGTATAAAGTAAATAGTAGTTGTAGTACTAATTTCATAATCGCAACATAATTTATTTTAAATTAACCAAATATTAATATATTCAGGCAAATTTAGTCAATTTAAGTTTTTATTTTAAATCAATTACCATACATACAAAATTAATTATAAAAATATAATATAATGATATTTTTTTAATTATATTTCAAATATATAATTGTAATATATAATACATACAAATTAGTATACCAATATATATATATATATATATATATATATATATATATATCATGACTAATACATATATAGAATATACATTATATTGATTTAAAGATATTAATATGCAGTATTTACCAGGGCAACCAATATAATTTATAAATACTATGATGTATTCTCAACAAAGAGAAGCGGATTGTTTAGATTTATAAATCTAATTAATAAGTACATTTTATTTAATTAATTTTTAAACACAGCTCGTTGATAACATAATACAAAGAATAAATATATTCATAACCCTAGTTGTGGAAGGGCAAACACAGTAGAGTTATACCCAAGATTAATATTGGGTTATACTTAATTCTCCCCAATCCTGGATATCGATTAGTGGATATTGATATTATCTCCAGAATATATGTCAGTTTTAATTTTAAAACTAGATATAAATAGGATATAATATACCATTGGAATTGAATATATTCAAAACAAATGAATATGTATATAATTTTTAGCTTTGCGATACATATCTTAATTATAACTATAATTATTTTACATTATTGATTATATAAATATATTACTAAATTTCAGAATCAACGACATTTAATTCAATTAATATAATATTCATAATTGTCATATGAAGGCATTGTTATAGGAAGAAAGTACATAAAGAGTATAATTGCACCAATATACTCTAAAGAAATTAATTAATAATTAAGCAACTGATTAATTTAGTTTTCAATGAATAGAATATTAATTATAATAAAAAGCAATCATATGATTATATAATATCAATATTATTTTGTTCTCAAAATAATACTATCTAATAAAGAAATTATATAGTTAATAATTTATAAATATATATAATAAATATTGACGATAAGACTAAACAATATGCATTTTATTTTAATATACTACAAATATTTCTTTAGAATTTAAAATGTATTAATATACATTATTGATATTATTAGATATATATAAATAGTAAATGATATCATATAACTAAAATATTGAATTAAGATCAATTAGAATTCAAATCAATTTTTTAAGGTTGTTTTCTTTTAATAATATATATATTCCAAATTATTACGATGATATGTAGTAGTAAATAAATTAATATAATTAAAATTAATAGCATTTCAGCCAAATATTAAAAATTCAAGGATAATATTTAAAATATAAAATATACATATTTATCTATATTTAGCCGTATTATTATTTTATAATTGTTATTTATAACATAGCGATCTATTTTTATTGATAATATATAACTGTCAATATTTTGAATTTTGTTTTGTTTATTTTATTAATTTAACGATTTGAAACACCTTGTTGTTAGTTTAATACATTATGCTTCTATAGAAGAATTATCAATTTAATTATACATATTATAAAATATATGTTTTATATTTAATTATGTTCTCTATATTATATTATATGTATATATATGTGTATATGTAATCATTGATCGATTCATTTATTAAAATAATTGTTACAATTAATAATTGAAAAACTAAATATATTTATTTATATATAATTTATTTCTGATAATTATTATTGTTACTAGTACAGTGTAATATATTATATATCGTATACTATGATTATTATAAGTTATAATTTAGCAAATATATATTATATAATATAATATTAATAATTGAGATTTATAAATATAATACATGTATTACTGGTATTTTAAAAGTATAATTAATATTACGAATATTGTAACTAACATTTATCAAATTATTAATTCATACTATTCACACGATAATATTAAATAATTATCTATTTTTTTAAAGTTTTAAAAATAGTAAAAGATAATAAAATTATAAATAAATAATGAAAGGAATTAAAGGTTATTAAATTAGAAAGTATAATTCATTTAGTTTTGAGTAAAGTTATAATTTTGTAATATATAGTTTGTAAACTTTATAATATGATATACATTTGATTACCTTTTATATATGTATTGTGGGTTATTTCTTTGAATTGTGTTTCCAAAATATTAGATGTATATTGCGATGGCAACTGTGAGCGAATTAACTAAATATATACGAGAATGGTGACAATATAGTATCTCTCTATTTGCGGGTAGTAGTCATCTGAGATATCGAGTGCGGGGAACAATATGTAGAGTATTTAAATATTTATTTAGATATTTGTGTGCAATTTGTATGCATTTCTCATATGGAGAATTTGGATGATGTGATACTGATAAGTAATTTATACCAATCGGCTTGGAGTTGTTCTTTTTGTAGTACAAATATATGTTTGAGATTATTTAATATGTATTTAGTTTCATACTGTATTATATAATAGTTGGTTTATAAATATAATATAATACATTTAATATAACATGTGAAATTTGATAATAATTAAATTAGTTATTTGGACAATAATATAAATGAAAAATGTAGTTTTAATGAAAAATAATAATAACATTTATTAATTTGAGACCATAGATATATTTAATAAATTATTAAACTTTGTAACTTAAATATATTTTTTTTAATTTATAAATATTTTAAATTAATATTTAAAATAATAATAACATTAAATATAACTTCAATAAAATGAATAATACATTTACAAAATAATAGATTTATAAAATACTCTACTTACAATAAAATAAAATAAAATTGGTAATAGTAAATTAAATACAATTTTGAAAATATATTCCCATTTATTATTATTAGGTTCATTAGTTTTGCATAAAGTTAAAATTGTGTAATATATAGTTTGCAACCTTTATAATATGAAATACATTTTATTACCCTTGATATATATACTTATTTCGTAAATTTGTATTGTTCATTTAATTTGTTATTAATTATAAATTAGTATATCATTATTATTATAATTTGTTAAATTCATATTTCATGTTATTAGCCAGATATTATTAATTTAAAATGAATGTAATATTACATGTAAAAAAATATAAAATTAATTATATATACAGGCAAAATGAATTCATCAATACTATTTTTTATAATGTACGTTGTTTCCAGTATTCTTTCATTAAAATTAGATAACGATTGTGTTATTGAAAACAGACAAACCGTTTGCAGAATAACTATTTTGCAAACTAAATTGAATGTTAGTTAAAAAATAACTAAATGTATTAGATGTTATTTGTATTAGCTAAGAAATGTTATAATGTTATATAATAACACATATGCGTTGATAACTATTATAACTTTATCAAAGGGGAATTATACAAAGCAATTAGAATCAATATTGGAGATTAAATCAAGAATAAGATACTGTCTAGAAAAAGAAAATGAAGTTAAAAACAACAATGATACTTCCGAACAAATCATTACAACTACAATTTCTCCGTCTGTCGAATTAAAAAACCCTAATTACCTACATACAGTTAAAATACCATTATATAAAGGTACTTATAGATACATATATATGTTGTCATTTCATAAAACATATTAATTATCAATTATATTA
The DNA here is from genome assembly GCA_964035775.1 of Osedax frankpressi. Lineage (NCBI taxonomy): Eukaryota > Metazoa > Annelida > Polychaeta > Sabellida > Siboglinidae > Osedax > Osedax frankpressi. Next base: position 3,919,972 of record OZ038313.1, read on the forward strand.
TTATTATTATTTATAATAATAATTGGTATCAACTACTAATTAATTATTAAATTAATAAATTAATTATTAAATTAATAAATTAATTATTAAATTAATAAATTAATTATTAAATTAATTATTAAATTAATTATTAAATTAATTATTATTAAATTAATTATTAAATTAATAAATTAATTATTAAATTAATTATTAAATTAATAAATTAATTATTACATTAATAAATTAATAATTAAATTAATTATTTAATTAATAAATTATTTATTTAATTAATTAATTAATACATTAATTATTAAATTAACAAGTAATATATCATAATGCTATTAATTACATCATACGGTAATCTATAATAAGCATATATAGTAACTATAGTTACTGAATTTCATAATCAAATAAATATTATAGTGTATATTTTGTATAGAATATTGATAATCATATATGATTCAAATATAAATAACAAAATTATCAAAATATTGCTCAAACAGTGTGGGTTTATTCAATTGGAGCCGTATTCATCATTTCTGTTGTGGGATTTACTTCTGTTGCCTTAATACCGTTGCTCCAATTCCACTATTTCGATAATATCACGCAGTACCTAGTTTCCGTAGCCATTGGCTCTTTAATCGGAGATGCACTTTTACATCTTCTTCCCCATGTTTGTTGAACTCTCCTTGACATATATAATTTAGTATTACTCGTCTATGTCATAATATTGTCGTGTGCAATACAATAATATACATAAAATAACTATCTATTATCAACCTAAAATATTTTAATTTACGTAATTGTGATTTTAATTGAATTCAACAATAATAATATTATAAGTACTCTAGTAAGTAAATGATTTGATATATTCCTATACATACATACACAAACTCACATGTATTACATACACGTTATAAATATATCATTATTTATACTTTATAGTGGTACATAATTATTAAATATTAACACTAATAATTTCATTTAAATTGAAATATGTACGTAATATTAAAGTAATTCAATTTTTTTATATACACACACATATATATATATATTATATACATATATATATTATATATATAGATATATATTTTATATATATATAATAAATAATGATATATTTATAATGTGTATGTAATACATTATATATATTGCATATTTTATATTACAAAAATAAATATATCATTATATATCAAAATGTAATGTGAATATAGAATTTCATAAGGGTATTTCAATAGGCCCATTAATTAATATAAATACCCTGTATACAGGCGTATACTGCATCATATATGGATGCATCTCCTCACCGCTCATTTGCACCTTCAATTGTTGCTTTTCTCGGATTTTATATTTTCTTCTTCGTAGAGCAATTGTTTGGAATATTTCTGGATGGGGATAATACAAAAGTGAATAACTTTCAATATTGTGTAACTCTATAACTTATAAAGTAAATGTAATTATCGGTTATTTAAATGTATCAAAAATTACTAATTTAAAGTGTTATTTTATTGTATCTAATTGTATATAACTAAATTGTATAAACCCAATGTTAAGGTATTATATTATTTATGTAATAATAATATTTATAATTATAATATATATAATTATATTTAATGATTAATTTATTATTGTAAATTATTACAAATTTTAGATCGGAGCTGGAAATATTGACAGCGATGAAAATATAGTTGAACAAAATTTGATTGTGAAAAAGGATCATTTATTTGTCTGCAAAGAAAATAGTGAAAGTATGTGAATTTACTAATAATAATACTATCGCTACTACTGCTGCTACTATTGAAGCTGCTACTGCTGAATATATAAGTTAAAATGTAATTTTCATATTCTAGTTGACCGTATAGAAATGGTACATAAATCAGCGAAAGAAGAATCTCCGACGGATAAGACTAATAAGAAAATAAAAGAAATCAAAGTGACCAGAGATAAGTCTTCGGTTGCTATCATGGTGATCATTGGAGATGCGTTGCATAATTTCTGCGATGGAATGGCTATTGGTTACTAATTATTTTCTATGGATTTGATCCAGACACCACTCATTTGAAACTAATTCTTATATTGAATTAAGAAACTCTTAATTGTGTAGAAATCTTATAATTCTGTACAAAGTATATTCAGAGTTGTGATATCCTAATAAATACAAAAATATATATTCTATATATATATATATATATATATATTAGTTAAACTCTATTTATAATATGTATATTACTTCCTAGTTATAGATCAAAAAACTATATAAATTATTTGTAATACATATAGATATTGTTAAAATAAAAATTGTATATATATACAATTATATATCATTTATATTACATTGTATATATATATATATATTCATTCGTAGAATGATAATCTACGTATTAATAAAAACGTTAGATGGTTTTTTTAATATATGTTTATATAAGTTCATAAAACAACAGTTGAAATTTATAATTCTCTACCATATAAATCAATTATGATAATTTATGATAAGTTATATATTTTAAAAACCGTCGAATAGATACCTATATTTTTGGCCCTAATACGCGAATTTATAGTATCATTGTATAAAAAATACTACGTACGAATGTAATTTTACGTGTTAAGTATACTTAAGTAAATTACTTAAGTAAATATATACTTAAGAAACACTGCTTACAATAAGTAAGTTAAAAATGTTAGCAATATTCTAAAAAATTATGTTATTTATATAATTTATATAGCTTTAAGAATACCTGTGTCTACCATGTAAATATTGATATCTGCAACTTCCCTTTTAAACTACCAATACATAACTTGTAGGTGCATCTTTCAGTTGTGGAATAAGCATTGGTGTTAGTACAAGTATTGCTGTGTTCTGCCATGAACTGCCTCATGAAATGGGTTCGTATTGTTTCTTAAAGTATCGTTTACAATAATTACAATAAAAAACTATTTCTAACTTATCAATATATAACTTGTTTCAACATTAAATTACATACTTAAAATTACCTTATCTTATTAAAAAATGACATTAACGTAACCATAACTAGCTATAAATTGCATAACTAAATAATGACTTATCAATATCTTAAATAGTCAACAAAATTCTTAATCTAATAATAAATTAGCCATAATTAACTTCACAATATATTATTTAATTAAGTAATAACTTATTGTGGGCATAACTTTAATACCTAATTAAAATATTAATTTAATAATACCATATATGATATATTATTATTTTATTATATTTATTACGTATAGTATCGTTAAAGTATTGTATTGTATAGTTATATAATATATTATTAATTTATTATATTATTTAACAATACCATTATAATTAAACAATATAATAACTTACTAGTGTAATATATAACTATGCAATACCTATTATATCACTATACAACAATACCGTATTTATTTAAACGTAGTAATAGAGTAATTAAGTAAAAATATAAATAGTTCACATAACATAATACACAACACAACACAACACAACATAATATAACATAACATAACATAATTTAAATAGAATAACATAATTTAAATAACTCAGACTTGACATAACTAAATAATAATGTAACTTAATAATAATTTATATACCTAAAAAAAGATTTCACACATAGGAGATTTTGCTGTTCTTTTAAGAGTTGGTATGAATACTAAATTTGCGTTGTTTTATAATCTCGTCTCATCTTTCTTATCCGTGTTGGGGGTGGCTTTTTCCATTTACATCGTTAGTAATCAATTGACCATGAAACTGTTCAGATTATTTAATATAATGAAATAACCCTTAACAGTTACAAAACGTCACTTCCATCAATATGATTTCTGCCGTTATATTCGCTTTCACTGCTGGAGTCTTCATTTACATAGCTCTAATTGATATGGTTAGTATAAGTTTTTTTTGACAATCCTAGCTACAGATAATGCAGTTTTATGTACATTATTTAAAATATAACTATTTCAGAGTTTTTTAATTTCTAATATTATATGTTTTATGTTGTCGTTTCATCCAACCTTTCATAGATGATATCAATTAAAATACATAGTATAATTAAAATATGAGTTTTAATAATACTATGTATTTTACTTACAATTAAGTATATATATATATATATGCACACATACATATATTTATGTATTTATTATAGAATGATATATAACCATGAATACTCAGGTAAGTATTAAATCTTTTCGCAGGTTCCACATTTATCAAAAAAAACATCCGGAAAGCTTTTCATAATTCAAAATTTAGGTATTTTATCCGGAGCTACTAGCATGTTTTGTGTTGCAGTGTATGAATATGTCATCTAAGTTCTCTACTTACTGATATTCTGAGTTACTTATATATAAATATATTATATATATTATAAATTATTTTATAAAGTCAATTTTTATAGTTTTCGAAATAAAAGTATCATTTTATTGCACAAAAAATGTATTATTTGCAAATAGTAAATATTATTCTAAAAACTACCATAATACCTCGATATTAAATAACAATCAATTATTTAAATGCACAAGTATACGAGCCGACATGTTATTCTTGGGTTAGATGATAATATGTATACACACAAAACAGTATCTTAAATAAGATGATAATAATAGTTTTACAAATAATACGAATTATATCTTCATCCACATTAGAATAGAAGAATTAAATATTTTCTTTAAATCAAATTTTGTCATAAAGTAAAGGCTTTTATTCCATAAATTTAAGAAATATTAAACATATATATATATATATATATATATATATATATATACTTCATAAGGTATATGCTTGGATATTGTTTGTCGTAATAGAATCAATTACTTTTAGTAAAATCAAGTAGCAACTAAATTGAAGCAAAACAATTCTATGACAAGACATTGGAGCATCGGAACAAAGATATTTTTGAATTCCAAATCCATAAGGCTCGAAACTTCTTTGTACTTCTCTGCCATTCAAGTCCTTTATTCGCATGGTAATGGTAACGTTCAACCCACCATGACAGACAGTAAGAAACTAAAACTAGTTTGGTAATAAACCATTCTGAGCAAATACAAAAATCATACTTTCCATAATTTGTAATAACTATATATGTATATGAGTTGCGCAATCATTGATTAGTATGACGTAATTACATAATTTAGGTTCTAGAATTATGCAAGCAGGCGATGATCAATATAGTCATTATGGGATTCCGTATTCAGCGCATATTAGATAATCTATCGCTATATAAATATATATCTAACTATAGGAACAATAGTATTGTTATATTCATTATTTTTCACATCTTTGTATTCTCGGTTGACTTAAAAAGATAACATAGGTGGCTCTATCTATAGCATTGCCATGTTAACCTGGAGAGGTCTGTAGTTTTTCTTAATAGTCACTTGCGTCTTGCCGGAGTCTTTAGAGTAAGTTTTTAAATTTCTGAATGTATTCATCTTAAATAGATATAGTTAGTTATTTATTTTCTAAATTTACTATATATGGAATACCAGTCTAGAAATTAAATGAATATATTTAAATAGTTCAATAAGCAATATTAAAGATGAAAAAATGTGTTCTTATATATTTACAGAAATTGGTCTTTATTAAGATTTTTTATTTATTTCAATAAAAAAGTGTAAATTATTTACACTTTATAATTATTGATACATGCTCTCATTTGTATTCTATTTTAGCTAGCCTGACATTTAGCTTAGTAATACCTCGTGATATTCATGACCTACAGTGACTTCGAATGACTTCGAACTTTACTCGATGTACTTCGTATTACTAGTGAATCTGAGTGGCTTACCTGTTGAGAGGTTATCTTAACAGTCCTGGTGAGTACGTTCCAAATCACGACTTCGCTACAAGGGGGCGTGGTTAAACTCCCCGCGTAAGTGAAATAGTTGTCCAGGTCAGAGGCTGTGTGATCGTGATTGGGGAGCAGCGATCCGATATTAACGCTGGTCATCTTATGTGTATCGTCTGTTGTAATGAGAGGAAAGGCGAATACAGTATAATAAAATGGGGGAATGAAAGATGTTGATATTGAAATATTGTTGTGATTTATATGAATGAATTTAGTGTAAAGTTAATATAATATATATGTATTGATGTGAGTGGTAGAATATGATTATATCTATGAGGTAATGGAGATTCCCCATTGGGGAATATAGTAAAGAGAAAGTGAGAGGTGAGATGATAAATGCGGTGTTGCTGGGAGTTATGTTTAAATGAAATTATTAAGTTCAAATAATAGTAAGGAAAAGTGGACATATTGTTGTATAATGAATAGTATATGGGTGATAATGAATACTATATGATGGATGATATAATAGATAATATGTGATGGATGATATAATAGATAATATATAAATTAGATAGTGACTAGTATGAAGATATAGGACATAACAGAAAAATATTTATAAAGAAAAATAAAGTGAAGAAGAAATTAAGTTAATTCAATTTTTCTAAAGAAAAGTGACGTTTTGTTACCTATCTGTTTATTTAATTACAACCCACGGTTACCAAGGTAATATTTTCTATAACTAACCCTTAAATTCTACACCTTTAACTTTAGCTATAAGAGTTTCGTAGTCTTTGTTTTCTATGGTACCAACCTGAAGGAGGTGTTATAAGTTTACAAATTCGCTAATTCTATTGGACATTATGTAATTTACGATACATATATTTATATGTATATATTATAATATATTATGGATGATCAGTAACTAATAACAATAGATAATATATACCCTAAGACGTAACCTAAAATAAGATTCCGTGTAAGGTGAGTAAATTGTTAGTAACTACCATCATTATATAATCTATAACCTAGTAGTCGGTGACATAACCTCGAACAAAATGCCGAGAACGGTGAGACCATTGTCGATATCGTGAGCGCTCTGGAAATCCGAGATATCTTCTCGCAAAAACACCAGGTGCATCTGTTACATAACGTCGACCGTTGGGGTCAATCCGTGTAGGGATACGCCCAGAAGTTGATGCATTAGCCCACGTGGGCATAATTATCAATTATATGGGCCATATCTTAGTATCGCGTGCCATGCACGCCGTGCATGTCTATTTTCTACGGAATTTGTATATCTATGAACAGTAGTTAATAAATAAATGATATAAAATATAGTATATAAAGACTTGTCTATAAATAGTACTTTATAAAAACAAATTTTTAAACAATTCTTTAAAATATAAAAGTATATTAAAGGTAGGATAAAAAAATACATAAAAGTACATGAAGACTAGTTTAGAAATAGTAGTTTATAAATACTTGTGTAGATAATAAATAAAAGTTTATAATGAGTAATTTATATTTAGTAGATTATAGAGTATGGATTATATAGAGTAGTTTATGAAAAGTATACTTTTAAAGAATAATTTATAGAGAGTAAGTCATAAGCCGTTGAATATAAAGGGAAGAATATAAAAAGTATATACAGACATACCTTATGTTGTACATATTAACCATATGCACTTACATTAAACATAAAAACAAACCCTCACATATTTGTTTATGCTTACATTTTAATTAACGAACTACCAGGTTTCAAATACATACACACCTACGACGTAGGTCCTACGTACACTGTGCGTAGGTGTACGACGTACATTGTACATTGTACAGTGTACATAGTACATCCTTGTGCAAACGCATTTAGCGGATATTCTCATATTATTCGATTTGGTATTATTGTTTACTATCATAGTGCGTGCTCGGATATGCCATTGAATGTCTGGATGTGCCAGTTAATGCCTGGATGTGCCAGTTAATGCCTGGATATGCCATTTAAAGCAGAGTGACCGATTGATAACAAATACATCTGTTTTATCATCAATCTGATTGGTTAAAATGGCAATACGAATAGGTATCTATGAGTAATATATATTTCAACTATAACACCAATATTTATGAATGGTGAAGTATTAGAACGGGATTGATATAATTTAATTAATCAAAAATATAAGTAAGAATTAATGCATATATTATGCATATATAATTCCTATTTATATTATATAAAATTTAATATATTAAAAGCATATTTTTAATTGTGAGTGTACTAAATGTACTCATAATTCTGAAATTGGACACATATATACACATTCTAAAACATGTAATTCGTATTATAATAGTTATATAAATGTTATAATTAATAAATTCTTTGCATAGTTCGATAGGAAAAAATATATAACAGTATGACAATATTAATTACTTTTATATTTCCGTTTTCAATAAATGCACTGATCGATTTCATTAACTTAGTCGAGATTATATTAGCTCCGAGGATGAGAAACCTCTAAAGGGTATCTTTTTCCATCTAGAGTGTGTTCCGAACCAACTTCGTTATCTCCTCCCCAGTGGAAGTGGAATTGCAGTAAACGATATTTGTGCGAATTTAAACTTCCCCCAGAAATGAACTTTGTTTTGTCGGAAATGGAAACCGTGACTACAATTTAATTATAAATTACAAAACGGCAAAAATAATGGCATTGTTATTTTTGAATATATTTAATAATATTAATATTTAATTACGATTCATATTGATTGAGATTGAATACATTAATTTTATATCGAGTATTTAAGCTTGAATAAGATTGATACAGATTGATTACAATTTATTAGGATTAAATAATATTGGTACAGATTAAGTACGCTTGATTAAGATTTAATTAGATTGATAATTATTTAATCAGATTAATTACGATAGATTTAAATTGAATAGGATAAATAATATTGAATAAGTTTAATAATAATAATTAAATAATAATTAATTAATAAAAATTTAAAACTTTACATTTATTTAAAAATACCATAATCAAACATTAACTTTATTCGTGTTATAATAACTGAATATTATTACTCAAATAAACTATTTATTTTAATGAATATTTATACTATTTTATATATTATAATATATAACATATTAATTTATATTGCAACATTTGTTTTATATTATTTGTTTTCTTATAAAAACAATAAATGTATACGTAATTATATAGTTGATATATCTAGACAATATTAATAACCAAATAGCAAATACATAATATGTAGTTTGTATGGTTTTAATTGTAACGGCAAACCTGTATGGCCGTTATTTTCGACGTGGAAATCTCCTTGAGCTTCCGAATCGAATCCTTCTAGCCTCAGAGGATGTTTGGCAAGGGAACTGTTATATTTCGTGAAAGAGCGTTTAATGTTTATAGGTGACTGTTCTTTTTCAAAACACTCTCCCGTCAATATCTGTTTACCTACGAAAGAAGGTGCTTATATAATTACGAAATAGAAAATAAGGACGAATAAGTTACTATTCACTTACAAAATAATACTAAAAAGTGTTATTGAATAATGTTATTAAGAACTTAATGTCGATTAATTATAAATATTTTATTTTAAATACAAATGTGTATAATTATATGAAAAGTAACTTACTATATTACTAAGTTAATAATATTCGATATATATATTACATGTAATGTCTTAAAGAAGATCTTAAAATTGTAATTTTAATTTTAACTTCTTAGAAAGTTTTGAATATTTAAAACTCCTATTACTCGAGTACTTGAATCATATGAATTAATTAATACTAAAGTACACTATATTACAACGAATTGATTAAATAATAAGTGTACATTTAGCGATATTTTTATAATCTATATTCACTTAGAATGATAATAAAATACATAAACTATCAATGTGATTATAGTCAAAATATAATAAAATATTTTATTTTGTTAATCAAGACCTTAATTAACATTGATGAAACATTTTACTCAATGTTTCATATAAAATAATATAATAGACGATAGTATAGTTGTATTCTATTATAAGCTAATTATATCATATATATATTACAATAAAATGCATCAATTAGTAATATAATATCATATACACATTAGATTAGATATATATATATATATATAATGTATATATGTATATATATATGTGTGTGTGTGTGTGTGTGTGTGTGTGTGTGTGTGTGTGTATGTGTGTTTGTATGTGTTACTAATTATTTAATAGTAGCATAAATATTGCTAACCAAATATTGAAACTGGCAGAATACTAAAAATCCATATAGAATATAAAATATATTCCATTTTAAAATTAGTATCGAATCGATCTGAATATTATGTATTACGTAAGTTAATGATAATGATGTAACATCTATATATATTGATATTTATAATAATTTATATTTTAACATAGATAATTAAAAATAAATAAATGATACGTACTGATTTAGAACTATCAGATAGGTAGGACTTGGGTATAGAAGTAAGTGTAATTATTAGTGATCTAACAAACACTATTTATCGATGTTGTACAGCTTTATAATGCGTGCGTTTTCTTGTATTTAGATTAGGCTTGTCATAATATACTGGTATTGCGTAATACGTACACGTACGACGTACGCTAAATAGTCGGATGATTAAGAATATATTAAGTATATTCTTATGCATACATGTATAACTGTAATAAATAAGTGTATGTTAAATACTATATTAATTATTCAATTATCAATATTATCGATATTTTAAATATCTATCTATAAGCGGTTAACACGCAGTTAACATAGTGATATAATAGTTTAATATATTTAATTTGTTAAAAATATATTGAATACTATTTTTAAAGTGAATCGTATGCTGGATATCTAGAAAATAAAAGTTAAGATTTTAATTTAATCTAATCAATTTTATTTTTGTAATTCTGTATTATTCTAATAATATTTTTATTACAAATTAAATTCATATTATTTAAAATATACAAATACAAATAAAATATATTTGTTAGCTTATTATGCAATATAACAAATAAATCATTTGTATTGTTTATTGATCTCTAAGCGATCTCTGTGCGCATATAACTAATTGCATGCTTCTTGATATAGTCAATAATTTAAGTTATACAAATAACTGTTTGTTATCAAAATGATAGATTCATTGATCTTCCTAGAAATTGTCGTTACAATACTTTGATATTCTATTTTTTAATCCACTACAAATATACATGTGGATTATTAACCTATAATAGCTATACTTACATTTTAACTACATTAGATGTATATATAACTACATTATATGTATATATAAAATTGTAGTTGTAATTATAAATTGTATAATTATCTTAAATAGTATTTTATATAAATACATTTAATTCAAGTAGAGTAACAATTAATTCATTAGTCAATTTAATACAATAACATAATTTTTAATATATATAAGATATTTTAATATATATAATATAATATTTTAATCTGCCTAACTAAATTATTTTTGGAATGTTTTTATTTAACCAAAACTAACATCAGGTATTATTTCACATGAGCACAAATTAAATCGACTATATCATATGTATCTTAATATTAGATAAGATTATTTGTAGTATTATATATTTTATATTAAATTTCTAGATATGATATTTTAAGAAATTCGTAAGATAATGAATATAAAATAAATGTATTTAAAATTACTTAATATGTGTGTTTACATACACATATAACATATGTTTCCAATGCTTTTTGTATAGCATCTAAATAATGGCGTATAAAATACTCAATGTAAATTAAATTGAGATGCAATTCCAAAATAAATTAAATTTATTTTAAAGTGTAATCATAAAATTGTATATTATACAAATTAATACTGATCAAATAATCTTTACATTTATTTGTAGTATAGATCGAGTGTTATATTTTGAATACACGTATTGAGCTTATTTACAATACTAAATAATCGTGGGTAGAAGTTCTTCGGCAAATTATACCACATTATCGTAAGTGTAACAAAAATGAATCATATTGTTATTGCGTGTATCTTAATAATAGAATAATTTATTTATATTTTTGTTTGTCATAATACGATAATGTTGAATTTATTTTTAATTCACTAATAGGATGGACAGAATTAATAATTCATATTAATTTCGCTATTCTAAGCTTTGGAAAATGCCTTAAGACCAGGTTAAGGCTTAGTACTTAGTAATTACTAATTACTGCAACACTTTTTAAAATGCGAAATGTTCAATAAAGGTTTGAAACTAAAACGTTTGTATAGTCTACATACATACGAAGTATGTATTACGTTATAACAATAGAGAGTATCATTATAAGTAACCATTGTTTACAATAAGTGATTTATTTATAAGTCGATATTAGGTTCAAGATACACGTTTAAGTTAATACTTGTAAATTTGTTTAATTGTTATGTAAATATTTACTATGGGCAAGTTAAAGTGGAGACCATTTAACATAATGAAGTTTTAAAAAGTATAGTATAATCTAATTGATTTAATGTTATGTATGATAGAACATTTACTAAGGTGAAATCTGGTGTGTAACCTGGTTTTTAGGTGGCTCTTTAACTTTTAGTCAATAAATCATTCGGCGATTGTATATACTATCACGAACACGATACAAGTATACGTTGAAAGTGATATACCGAATTCGTGAAATGATTAACATAATTAAAATGTACTTAGTTACTTTATTAATTAATATAATTATTATTATTTACCTATGTTATATAGCTAGCTTCTAATGTATGTGGAATTATTTTTCAATAATAATGTAAAAGCATTTGAAACATAACATAAATAACATTTGAATAAAAAGTCTTTTACGAAGATTTAGTAATGTTAAATATGAATTTAATTTCCTAAGTACATATCAGCTTATCATTGGTAATTACCTCTGCACTAGCAATTTAACCAACGAGAGTTATATTATCAACTATATTAATCTAATCAACTATAATTATCTAATCAACTGTAGTTATTTAATCATCTATAGTAATCTAATCAACTATAGTTATCTAATCAACTGTAGTTATCTAAGCATCTATAGTAATCTATCAACTATAATTGTCAAATTAATTGTAGTTATTTAATCATCTATAGTAATCTAATCAACTATAATTATCTAATCAACTGTAGTTATTTAATCAACTATAGTAATCTAATCAACTATAGTTATCTAATCAACTGTAGTTATCTAAGCATCTATAGTAATCTATCAACTATAATTATCTAGTCAACTGTAGTTATCTAAGCATCTATAGTAATATAATCAACTATAGTTATCAACTCAACTGTAGTTTTATAATCAACTGAAGTTATATAACCATATATAGTTACCTAATCAACTGTAGTTATCTAATCAACTGTAATTATATAATCAACTGTAGTTATCTATATATAGTAATCTAACCAACTATAGTTACCAAATCGACTGTATATATCTAATCAACAATTGTTTATTTAATCAACTTTATTTATCTAATAAAAAATAATTAACTAACCAACTATTGTTATACACTAAATTGTAAGTATCTAATTAAATGTAGTTATCTAATCAACTATTATTATATAATCAACTTTAGATATAAAATCAACTGTAGTTTTCTAATCATCCATAGTTATTTAATCAATTCTAAAAAGCGTAGATACAATATAATATATTAAAATAATTTATTAATTATTAAATAATCAAGATCATATTTGAAACATAATCATAGAGAAATTCTGTATCTGTAATATTGATACACGGTGGTCTATAAAATCATTTTAGCGTTCCTAAATATATATATACTATTAACATTTCACAAGGTAATCAAGCTAATTTAATTTACCTGTTTATAAATATAAAAATTCCTCTAGTAGTGCAAAATATATTTAACCATATATCATCAGAATATAATATATGTTATTTAAATGTATAAGTAGTAATACATTTAACCCTATCTTCTTAATATAGTATATATTTTATTTTATTGTATATGTAACGTAATACTATATTTAACCATATATCTATTCTAAATATGTTATATAAATACTCTTAGAACTTAAATAGTTAATATATAAGTTACGTTAAATGTTTAATGTATAAGGAATATAATGTTAAATGTATATAAGGAATGTTATACTAGATGTATAAGATGTGTTAGATTTATAAGGAGTAATATATATATATATATATATAATCATATATATGATATATATCATCTGAATATAGTATATGTTATTAATGTATTAAATGTTAAGAAATAATGTATTTAACCATATCATCTGAATATAATATAATAACGAGTTTTAAATATAAAACCAAATCTCACCTGAATATAGTATATATGGTATTTAAATTTATAATGAGTAATGTATTTAGGTATTTAGAATATCGTCTGGATAGAATATATATTATTAAATGTATATGTAATAATATATTTAAACATATCGTCTGAATATAATATATATGTTATTGTATACTGAGAAATACATTTGAGTATGTTTAATATGAATTTATATGTAGTGTACTTATATGTTACTAAAAATTAAAGACGTAATGTTATTATAATATATGAAAATATATAGGTTATATTTCTCAAATTCGATTAATGTATTACTAGGGAAATTTCTTTAGGGAAAATACATATATAAAAAGTAAAGTTTGTAACTTTGAAATGTTCAATGACATATAATATGCCTTATCATCAATATTCGAAGAACACTGATCAAGGGAGTAAATATAAAATATATTTGATATATTATTTATTTTAACTGAATACTATAAAGTATATTAAATATATGTTGTTGATTAATTAGATTTACATTCATAATTATTAAGATTATTAAAAAGAACATTTTAAATAATAATATAATATCATATACTGTATATTAATTACAATGATAATGAATAATATATGTATCTTATGCAAATAATAATCATAAATAAACATTATTAAATATTAATTTATTTGTGTTTTATAACAATAAAAATAGCTGTCAAATAAACTTAACAAAATATTAATTTTAAATAAGCATGACACATATATGAAGATATATAAATTAACATAGCCATTATTTAATATTGCATAATTAATAATACATTTTCTAAATAAATTCTTTATCTCTAAAAGTAAATTATTAAGTCGAACAAAGCAGAACTTAATTTTTATTTTATTTTAATTGATTTATTGGGATGAGATTTACATGATGTTTTTTTGAGTAGTATCATACATACATCAAAACATTGGTATATCTAGGATTGAATTAAATGAGTTTCCATTTTGAGAGTATAAATTCTTGATCATAGAATTTGCATTACTAGGTAACGGATTATCCAATTTGATTTTCACTCTGAATGAATGAATTCTCAATTGATCTAAAAACGTGAAGTTATTATTATAGGAAAGATCTACATCAATTAATTAAACAAATGTAATTAAAAGTGTGAACACCATTCGATAATGGCCATTTCAATTGAAGATGATTTCGATGTAGCTTCACAAGGCCTCCTTTGTTCCCATGCCACACAATACCTTCTATCTTATTGTTCACATCATCACTCCGAAACCAATCCATATATCTACAATTCAGTAAGATTTTAAAATTTGTTGTTAATATTAATAAATATCATGATAAAACATGATATACATGAAATTATATTGAAATGGATTTAAAATTCTAGTCTTTATTTAATTTTTATAATCTTGTACATTTGAACTAATCTAAGCGAATTAGTATAAATCTTTATTTTATCTGTATAATCTTGTAAATTTCAACTAAAGAAAGTACATATTAATATAATTATATGAAATATTTGAATTGACGTTTAAATTATAACTTTTCAAGTGTAAGCAGTCGATACAATCTATAAGGTAGTTGGATTATGATTAAGGTATATATAGTAGCATGCTCTAGTGTATGCACAGTTTACCTGTAAAGAGATGTTTATATATCTACTAGCAACAAATTACATGACAAACTTTTGACTAGTTAGATTCTTACTATTCGAATATTTGCAAAACTTTTCTTTGACCAATATACTGCCATGCAGAATCTATGAAAGG
Organism: Osedax frankpressi; assembly: GCA_964035775.1. Classification (NCBI taxonomy): domain Eukaryota; kingdom Metazoa; phylum Annelida; class Polychaeta; order Sabellida; family Siboglinidae; genus Osedax; species Osedax frankpressi. The sequence goes on from OZ038313.1 coordinate 3,935,777, forward strand.
TGTAAATTGAACTGGTTGTACAAATGTGATCTTAAGTTTAAAATCAATAACGTTAAGTTACGGCTAACATAAAGAACAAGAGGAGATTTCTTATTACCCAGTCTGTAGGGATTGCCATTGATATTTGTACCCACTAATTCTAGGCTTTTGCCTTGGATTAAAGAAATCATTGATTAATAATTATGTAAAACTACATTTAATGATGTAATACTATTAAAATGTAAGTTATAGTATCGCGTGTGAAGTACTAGAAAATGAATATTGATTACATACTTCAACTATAATTGAATTGAAAAGCAAGTAGATCAATATTCAAATGTACGTGAACTGTATAAAAACCTACGTAATCAGATAAATTCTGCCATTGCAGTATAAGGAGATTGCGCTGTAGTGAGTCGGGTGTGAGCATGAGAATTCTATGTTCTTGATAATCTAATGCTAAAATATGCCATTTGTATTCTGGTTGGCTTTCGTTACACAATACTTGATTCCAGCCGAATATCTGACCATACTTGTTAGGTTTCAGTTGTCCATTTTCTGGAGAGTTATAATGGGATAATATTAATTTATTTAAAAAAATAAATATATATTTTATATAAGGAAATGGCATAACTTTGGAATATGATTCAACAGAAAGAAAGTGTAATTAATTATCTTGACAAATTAAATAGACAGGGAGATAGATATGGAGATAGACAGGTAGACAGACAGGGAGAGAGATAGGAAACATACAGGGAGAGAGACAGGGAGAGAGACGGGAAACAGACAGGGAGAGAGACATGGAGATAGACAGGGAGATATACTGAGGTCATACAGGGAGATAGACAGGGATATAAACAGGGAGATAGACAGGGATATAGACAGGGAGAGAGACTGGGGGAGAGACAGGGAGAGAGACTGGGGGAGAGACAGGGAGAGAGACAGAGAGAGAGACAGGGAGAGAGACAAGGAGATAGACAGGGAGATATACAGAGAGATAGACAGAGAGATAGACAGGGAGATAGAAGAGAGATAGACAGGGATACAGACAGGGATATAGACAGGGATACAGACAGGGAGAGAGACAGGGAGAGAGAGACATTGAGATAGACAGGGAGATAGACAGGGAGAGAGACAGGGAGAGAGACAGAGAGAGAGACAGGGAGAGAGACAAGGAGAGAGACAAGGAGAGAGACAAGGAGAGAGAAAATGAGAGAGACAGGGAGAGAGACAGGGAGATAGACAGGGAGATAGACAGAGAGATAGATAGGGAGATAGACAGAGAGATAGACAGGGAGAGAGACAGGGAGAGACAGAGAGAGAGAGAGAGACAGGGAGAGAGACAAGGAGAGAGACAGGGATACAGACAGAGAGATAGACAGGGAGATAGAAGGGAGATAGACAGGGATACAGACAGGGATATAGACAAGGATACATACAGGGATACATACAGGGAGAGAGACTGGGGGAGAGACAGGGAGAGAGACTGGGGGAGAGACAGGGAGAGAGACAGCGAGAGAGATAGGGAGAGAGACAAGGAGATAGACAGGGAGATATACAGAGAGATAGACAGAGAGATAGACAGGGAGATAGAAGAGAGATAAACAGGGATACATACAGGGATATAGACAGGGATACAGACAGGGAGAGAGAGACATTGAGATATACAGGGAGATAGACAGGGAGAGAGACAGGGAGAGAGACAGGGAGAGAGACAGGGAGATAGACAGGGAGATAGACAGGGAGAGAGACAGGGAGAGAGACAGGGAGATAGACAGGGAGATAGACAGGGAGATATACAGGGAGATAGACAGGGAGATAGACAGGGAGATAGACAGGGAGATAGACAGGGAGAGAGACAGGGAGAGAGACAGGGAGATAGACAGGGAGATAGACAGGGAGAGAGGCAGGGAGATAGACAGGGAGAGAGACAGGGAGATAGACAGGGAGATAGACAGGGAGATAGACAGGGATAGAGACAGGAAGAGAGACAGGGAGAGAGACAGGGAGAGAGACAGGGAGATAGACAGGGAGATAGACAGGGAGAGAGACAGGGAGATAGACAGGGAGAGAGACAGGGAGAGAGACAGGGAGAGAGACAGGGAGAGAGACAGGGAGAGAGACAGGGAGATAGACAGGGAGATAGAAGGGAGAGAGACAGGGAAATAGATAGGGAGAGAGACATGGAGAGAGACATGGAGAGAGACAGGGAGAGAGACAGGGAGAGAGAGACAGGGAGAGAGACAGGGAGAGAGACAGAGAGAGAGACAGGGAGAGAGACAAGGAGAGAGACAAGGAGAGAGACAAGGAGAGAGACAATGAGAGAGACAGGGAGAGAGACAGGTAGATAGACAGGTAGATAGACAGAGAGATAGATAGGGAGATAGACAGAGAGATAGACAGGGAGAGAGACAGGGAGAGACAGAGAGAGAGAGAGAGACAGGGAGAGAGACAAGGAGAGAGACAGGGATACAGACAGAGAGATAGACAGGGAGATAGAAGGGAGATAGACAGGGATACAGACAGGGATATAGACAAGGATACATACAGGGATACATACAGGGAGAAAGACTGGGGGAGAGACAGGGAGAGAGACTGGGGGAGAGACAGGGAGAGAGACAGAGAGAGAGATAGGGAGAGAGACAAGGAGATAGACAGGGAGATAGACATAGAGATAGACAGAGAGATAGACAGGGAGATAGAAGAGAGATAAACAGGGATACATACATGGATATAGACAGGGATACAGACAGGGAGAGAGAGACATTGAGATATACAGGGAGATAGACAGGGAGAGAGACAGGGAGAGAGACAGGGAGAGAGACAGGGAGAGAGACAGGGAGAGAGACAGGGAGATAGACAGGGAGATAGACAGGGAGAGAGACAGGGAGAGAGACAGGGAGATAGACAGGGAGATAGACAGGGAGATAGACAGGGAGATAGACAGGGAGATAGACAGGGAGATAGACAGGGAGATAGACAGGGAGAGAGACAGGGAGAGAGACAGGGAGATAGACAGGGAGAGAGACAGGGAGATAGACAGGGAGAGAGACAGGGAGATAGACAGGGAGATAGACAGGGAGATAGACAGGGATAGAGACAGGAAGAGAGACAGGGAGAGAGACAGGGAGAGAGATAGGGAGATAGACAGGGAGATAGACAGGGAGATAGACAGGGAGAGAGACAGGGATATAGACAGGGAGAGAGACAGGGAGAGAGACAGGGAGAGAGACAGGGAGAGAGACAGGGAGAGAGACAGGGAGATAGCCAGGGAGATAGAAGGGAGAGAGACAGGGAAATAGATAGGGAGAGAGACATGGAGAGAGACATGGAGAGAGACAGGGAGAGAGACAGGGAGAGAGAGACAGGGAGAGAGCCAGGGAGAGAGACAGAGAGAGAGACAGGGAGAGAGACAAGGAGAGAGACAGGGAGAGAGACAGGGAGAGAGACAGGGAGATAGACAGGGAGATAGACACGGAGAGAGACAGGGAGAGAGACAGGGATAGAGACAGGGAGAGAGACAGGGAGAGAGACAGGGAGAGAGACAGGGAGATAGACAGGGAGATAGACAGGGAGATAGACAGGGAGATAGACAGGGAGAGAGACAGGGATAGAGACAGGGAGATAGACAGGGAGATAGACAGGGAGATAGATAGGGAGATAGATAGGGAGATAGACAGGGAGATATACAGGGAGATAGACAGGGAGATAGACAGGGAGATAGACAGGGAGATAGACAGGGAGATAGACAGGGAGAGAGACAAGGAGAGAGACAGGGAGAGAGACAGGGAGAGAGACAGGGAGATAGACAGGGAGATAGACACGGAGAGAGACAGGGAGATAGACAGGGAGATAGATAGGGAGAGAGACAGGGAGATAGATAGGGAGATAGACAGGGAGACAGACAGGGAGATAGATAGGTAGATAGACAGGGAGATAGACAGGGAGATAGACAGGAAGAGAGACAGGGAGAGAGACAGGGAGATAGACAGGGAGATAGACAGGGAGAGAGACAGGGAGAGAGACAGGGAGATAGACAGGGAGATAGACAGGGAGATAGACAGGGAGAGAGACAGGGAGAGAGACAGGGAGAGAGACAGGGAGATAGACAGGGAGATAGACAGGAAGAGAGACAGGGAGAGAGACAGGGAGATAGACAGGGAGATAGACAGGGAGATAGACAGGGAGAGAGACAGGGAGATAGACAGGGAGAGAGACAGGGAGATAGACAGGGAGATAGACAGGGAGAGAGACAGGGAGCGAGACAGGGAGATAGACAGGGAGATAGACAGGGAGATAGACAGGGAGATAGACAGGGAGAGAGACAGGGAGAGAGACAGGGAGAGAGACAGGGAGAGAGACAGGGAGAGAGACAGGGAGAGAGACAGGGAGATAGACAGGGAGATAGACAGGGAGATAGACAGGGAGAGAGACAGGGAGATAGACAGGGAGAGAGATAGGGAGAGAGATAGGGAGAGAGATAGGGAGAGAGACAGGGAGATAGACAGGGAGAGAGATAGGGAGATAGATAGGGAGAGAGACAGGGAGAGAGATAGGGAGAGAGATAGGGAGATAGACAGGGAGAGAGACAGGGAGAGAGATAGGGAGAGAGATAGGGAGAGAGACCACAACTGATTACCGTACTTAGAGCTAATGCTAGCCCTCCACAGAGCGGGTACAGGTTTGAATTCCTCTTCAATTTGACCCCATTTGAACTCCTCAACTCCATCTTCTTTGCACTCACGCATATGTGACTGCGGAGACAAGGGTAATGATTAATTAAGGGGAGAATATAATATTATTGTATCACATATATATCTAGTATATTATCCTAACACCTATAATACATATTCTTTATATTGTCTCTATTTATCAAATTTATAAATAATCTTTTAGTAACTCTAAATGAATTGTATACATTCATGTATTGTATTCATAAATCATCACAACTCTATCTCACATACCCCTACACTCACACACACACACACCTAGATGCACACACTCCTACACTCACTCTTATACTCACATACCCCTACAATCACACACACACACACACACACACACCTAGATGCACACACTCCTACACTCACTCTTATACTCACATACCCCTACAATCACACACACACACACACACACACACCTAGATGCACACACTCCTACACTCACTCTTATACTCGCATACCCCTACACTCACACACACACACTCCTAGATGCACACACTCCTACACTCACTCTTATACTCACATACCCCTACACTCACATACACACACACACACACTCCTAGATGCACACACTCCTACACTCACACTTATACTCACATACCCCTACACTCACACACACACACTCCTAATGCACACACTCCTACACTCACTATTATACTCACATACCCCTACACTCACACACATACACTCCTAGATGCACAGACTCCTACACTCACTCTTATACTCACATACCCCTACACTCGCACATACACACACACACTCCTAGATGCACACACTCCTACACTCACTCTTATACTCACATACCCATACACTCACTCACACACACACACTCCTAGATGCACACACTCCTACACTCACTCTTATACTCACATACCCCTACACTCGCACACATACCTCCTATACTAACACACCCATACACTTACACATGCAGACGCACACACTCCTATACTCAAACACCCCTAGAATCACTCACACACGTACACACTCCTAGACTCACACACTCTTACACTCACACACACACACTCCTATACTCTCACACACACACACACTCTATATTGAATTGAATTCTAACATAGAATCTTCAGATCAACTACAGAACTGTCTTACTGACTTACATAACTGGCTGAAAACAAATGACTTACTACTGAACTCTAATAAAACAGAACTCATTCATATTTCCACTTCTAAATTAAATATAGAACACGCATTCCCAAAGATTTTCATAAATGACATACCGATCAAACATCTGACTCAACAAAATATCTTGATGCAAATTTTACAACAAATTAAACTTTGACCAATACATTCTCTCACTGAAACAGACAATTATTTACCATTTATACCACTTATATAAACTCCCACCTTACATAAATAAAAAAACTGCCGTTTTACTTACACATTCGCTAATACTATCTGGACTAAACTATTGCAATATTTTACTCACGGGACAGACTAAGACTACACTTAAAAGACTTGACGCAATTATTAACAGAAGTATTCGATTAATTTACAAAAAATATGACAATACTACAAGCATTACTACTTAAGATTACGACTAAACTGGATGACAACTGCTAACTCCATTGACTATAAACTGCGCAAACACACACCACTATACATACACAAAAAACAAACCCACACAAGCGTAAACACATACCAGCACTCTCTCCTACTTACCACAACATTCACACACTAAAACTATCATAAACTGAATGATATTAACACACAAACACACTCACAAATATAAAACTGTATATTCCAATTTAAAACAAAAACTAAAACATTATAATTATAGTTTTGTTTTTCTCTGAATATATTCTTCCAATTAAACAATATTTCCAGTATTTAAACTTATTAAAATATACTTATCTTATTTAGTGAAATCATTAGAGTAAATCATTCAAATCATTGATAATACCTATAAATGCATAACTATAAATAAATTAATAACAGTACTGCAAATTTATAAACATGTATACCTTAAATCTCTTCTCCGTCTGTTTATTGGGTTTCCTATCAAATCTAGCCCAAAGTTTAGCTTTGATCATGCAATCGCCGTGAGTTATGTCATGAAACTCGTGGTCAATAAAACAACATGTACCATCAAATTTCTCCGTTGCAATGAAATTTCTAGAAAAATCCGAAATGTCTATCTAATATAATATGAATTGTAGATCAAAAATAAATTGTAGAAAACTAATTTTCAATAACTATAAATTTATCATTTATCTGAAATATATATATCAATATATAAATAATAATCATTATATATATATATAACTTTATCATTAAGTTCGTGTGATGCATAAACAGAATATTGCTGGCCCGGATTCTTTGATGATTCTTCGTTTACTATACGCACTTTAAATAAACATTCCATTTTACACTGAACACAATTGATTCCATATTGATTCATTTCTATTTTAATTAAATAATTTTTTTATTAGAGAATATATATAACAATTATTGTATGTATAATGTATACTATAACCAAAGTTTGATAGTTAAAATTAATATCTTATTGATAAATTAATAGAGTCAATAATTCATATTAAATTCACAACTATACCTCAAAAAATAATTTAAAACTAACTACAAACTTATATATCAATGATAATATAAAATAATTATGTCAATTGATTTGAATGTGTTTGAAATTAGTATTATATGAACATAAAGTACAAAAATATTTATTAAAATGTTTAAAAATCGGCAGTTCAGTATACAAAGTTATAATCATACTGTAGTATTTATTTATTGACAACATATTTCTATAGACACTTATGCAAGTTATAACAAATAATAGTTTCTAAGATATATTTCTGATCTGAGACCTATTTATTGGGCAACTGTTAATTAAATATATTATAGAGTTAAACATGCTTCCTTCAGAATATATAAAATAAAGATGGTTTAATTATTGATTGTAGTTGATAATAAATTAGATGTTATTTAAATAAGTAAATATATTATATATATATACATATATGTATATACCAATATATATTATGTAGCATATAATATGTAATAGTTATATAGTATGACATGTATAATATATATGTTTTCCGTGTTATTTTTGTTATGAGACGACTGATAAGAATTATAAAAGAAATCTTGACTAAAGTATCACTATAACTCATTATCATTAATCAATACTACGTCTTATAAATAATAGTCATGCAGAATGTTTATATGTGATAACATTTCCAAAGGGTCCATTCTGCACTCATTTAAATTAGGACAACTATTTATATAATTTTAATTTTAATTATGAATAATTCCATTAACTTTAATAAAGTATACTATTAATATACTAACTATAACTTTAAATTATTACTGTTAATATGACAATAAATATTTGATTATTAATTATTAAGGTAATATCAAAATTAGTAATAACATTAATGAATAATATAATTATAAACTAAAGTATATAAATTTAGTATTGATCCTATTTATTTAAATTTAAATATTATTCTAGATTTTATAAAACAATTTCATTTATAGATTATATCTGAATTACTTATTTGTTCATCAAACCACAACTTTTGAATAAGAACGTATTTTATAAAGGAGCCCTTTAATATATGTGAATTATTCACCATACACGTTTAAGAAAAATATAAACTAATTATAATAATATTTGAAAACATGTTAGCTCAATTTTCTTACAGTAAAATAAAGTATAACTTGCAAAAACTGTCATTCTTTCTTTTAAATAATATTATAATTATTATTTGCAATAATAGAATAACAGTTATGTAATTTCCGAATTTCCGAACGTCAATTATGTAATGTCTTAACATCAGTTATGTAATATCTGAACATTGGTAAAACAATGAGCATTATAAAGGAGTATGTATACTGCCAGTATGTTTAACATAACATATATAGTTCTATATTATCATTTACACTATAGGGTTAATCCAATAGCAAATGCAATTGAAATATACTAGAAAACGTCTGTATTCGCAGACCCCGTTAATATTCCGTGTACTCATAATGCCACCAATCTCATTCAAATAAGATAACATTTATAATAGAAATGTTACTTTTTAAATTAGTTAAATTTATATATTAAAAGCAAAATAAAAAATACCTAATATCAATTTTATATAATTCGTATTGAATTAAAAATAAAAATTTATTATTCAACATTTATATTCGCTAATATCTATATATGTATTCCTGTAAGCGAAACTGTAATGCATAAGTACTATTACATATCACCTAGTAAATCATAGCATAACTTAACATAGTAAACATATATATATATATATATATATATATATATATATATATATATATATATATATATATATGTGTGTGTGTGTGTGTGTGTGTGTGTGTGTGTGTGTGTGTGTGTGTGTGTGTGTGTGTGTGTGTGTGTGTGTGTGTGTGTGTGTGTGTATGTGTGTGTGTGTGTGTGTGTGTGTGTGTGTGTGTGTGTGTGTGTGTGTGTGTGTGTGTGTATGTGTGTATCAGAGCATGACTAGTATAAGTGTGTGCACATGTGGATAATATTCGCACTTCATTTATATCAAAATAGAATATACAAATGTTAAGGCTCTATGAGAAGAATTCCATTTTCGCTGTGAGTTATTGTGAATAAATATTAACAAAATCTCTTACTGAATTTGTTCTTGTGTTCCCTAAAATCAGCCGGCTAGGCTACATATATATATACTTAAATAATGACTAAAAAGAAAATACTTGAAAAATGTAAACTAGCTCAATGTTAAATTTAATATATTATATAAGTCATGTGTTATATATGTTTGTGTAATTTCATTTAGATTAAATGCGTTTCATTTTGATTTAATATTCTACTAATTGTTTTTATATATACCTTGCAGCTATATTTCAAGGATTACTAATACTATTAATATTATTTGTATTTAATTTTTAAATGGTTTATTTGGGAGAGAATAATTTGTGATGTTTAATGGTATAGTTGATACGTTACATATTAATTATCTTCATGCTTAGTATTTATCTTGAAAGCCGATCTCATTACTATCAATACTTATTACTATTTACGTACTTGAATATTAGTAATCAAGAGTTATTGACGATATCTAAATGATACTCCGAAAGTGTAAATATGTTCATGTAAACATAATATATATTATCAAAAATGGTATTAATTACCAGGATAATAGTAGCTTCATTAACTTAGGAGATTACATTTAAATTAATTTAGTAAGTCCAATATCACTGGGAAAATGTAAAAAAAATTAATTAATAAAAATATTGTCTGTAATTAGTAATTACAGACAATATTTTTATTACCAATTACTAATTACTTCAGTTTATACTACCTGTAATATCTGTCGTATACATTATAATCATCATTTAATAATTTAAAAATTACTTGAATTAATATATTAATACAAACATTTAATTTACAAGTTTGATTATAATATAGATGAACAATGTTACAATAAAATATATATTATATTTAATACCATTAACTTGAATCAAATGACGACGATCCGTTTAATAATTTTATAAAAAATTAATGAGGTCCCTTACTACGTAGAAGATACATTTTTGTATCATGAAGTTCTAGCTAACAGTATCAAAACATTTTAAAATTTAATAACAAAGCTTACACAATATTCATTATCACTTAATTAACTACAAACGTTATTTTGAAGTTAGCTCAGTAGTATGTAGTTTATACATTAGTGATCTATGGAAATAATATTGGGAATTTTTTTTAAATAGAAATAAAAATAAAATTTGCTGTACTAATTTATTTGCAAGTTATTTTTGGGGAATTTTTAATTTTGTAAAAAATGTAAAATAACCAATAACACTTATTTCTAAAATCTATATGATAATAGTTTTATTATCGAATACAAACGATATGAATAATACAACCCAAAAACATTTAAAATTTAGATAAGTTTTATGTTAACTTTATGTCAAGCTTGACTTATAAAAAGTTGAACATTTTTTCATATATTTGAATTAATACTAGTAATAGTAATTTAAAACAGTAACTCACCGACACTATTCTATATTACCTTAGTAATACATAATAGATCAACAATTGATATAACATAATATATATACAATATTAAAAGAATGAATATATTAATATTTGATATTTTTATTATACTGTATTATTTTGTTGTAAAAAATTATAAAGTAAACAAATAAATTGTAATAAGATATGATATCTAATAAATAATATAAAAATACTCATGTTCATTATTAAATGAATTTGTTCCTATGAATCAAAATATATAAAATAAAGTGAAAACGAATCACAGATTAAGGTGAACACAGAGTTCAAAGGTTGATCAAAGATAATCAGCGTTGAAGGAATAATATATAATAATTAAATATCTTCATCATCGGTAAGAGATTCATATTGACTTGACATCAAAGGCTGGTGAGTGGGTTTACAAAGATTACTCTGTTCTCCTGCATATCCATATCTGTATCTCTGAGGATCTTGCATGTTAACTGACTGGTTCCTATAGAAATTGATAGTAGTTTAGTTACAGCATGATGTTGATGTTGCATGAGAGCATTCAATAAGTACTAACCACAAATACTCGTCAATGCCTGGCATTTTCTTGAGAGAATCCAAGTTATTGATATGAGAATTATTAGGTAGTACAGGACTAATTACAGTTTCATCGATTATAAGTTTTACAGATTCGGGACTATCCGATGCTGAAGTTAGTGGAGAAGTATTCCATTGGTAAGCATTGCTAGCGTCTTTAATTGGAGTGTTTGCAGTAAGTAATGATGAAGGAGGTAACGGTTCTTCTGCTCTAGAGATGGGACGACTCTGTAATAAAGATTAATGATCAATAACTATTCAATCAGTTAATGTATCAATATATGATATTACCATACCTTCGACTTATTATCATTATTTAGTGAAGGAGTGTTCGATGATGATCTTGAATTCTGCTCGGATTTATTATCTAAATAAAAATAGAATTATTAATTGCTGTTTAAATTCATATTATAATTATTAACAAATTAATTTAATCAACTGTAACATTACACGAGGTATACAAAAGTTATAGAAGGTGGAGAAAGAAAAGTATGACTTACATGATGATTTATAAGCAGACTTACATGGTGTGGTTAAAAGAGAAGTAACAGCTTGGTGTGAAGCAGCTAATGTGCAAGTATTAGAATTTGCATCAGATAACATTTCTATGGGTGATTTTACTGTAAAATAATACACAATTGTTATAATTATAAATAAAAATATTAAAAAGTTAAATATTGAATATGTAAATTAAATTACATAAATAATAATAACTAACGATTTGGAGAATTGTTTACAGAAGGGAATACATTAGAACAATCTCTTGGACTACTTTGTAATGATCTTTGTTCAATCTAAATATAAAATTAATTATTTTATCAAATTAAATCATATAGTTAATAAAATTAAGTTCACTATATTTACCATATTTTCATTGTTTTGATTTGTTTTCGTCAATGGCAATCCCCCTAATTTAGAACTAGCATTCATGGATATATCACCTCTGTTGAGTTTACAAACATGTAATGACACTCGATATAATAATATTTATGATATTACCCAAGACTTTATAAATATACACTATTACTAGGATAAGTAATTAGTAATATATTAGAATATGTATGATTTAGCAGTTATTGTACTTATTAAATACACTAGAATACAAACTGTTGCGAATGAAGACTTGATCTCGAGTCTTCACTTAGAATAGGAGATGTATTCTTTTTAACTTCAATGTTGCCTTTAATATCGTGATTAGATTGATACATATAAGTTTTCATTTGCGATGAGGTCATTCTCTGGATAGCTATAAATATAATGTATGTCGTTATAATGTATACATAATTTGGTAAATGAAAGTTCAAAAACTTACATTGATCAGAAGAAAAAGCTGGCATCGTCTTTTTAGGAAGTCTTGAGAAGTCTTGAACAATAATTGAATCAATATGTTCCCCAAGAGTTAGAGGTCTTTGGCATTTAACTTCTAAATAAAGCATTATCAAATATTTTATTATATACATAATAGATATTAATCAGATAAAGAAGCATAAATAATCTAATAAGATGGCAATACAAAATGAAAGGATTAAATGAGTTAGAAGCATGTTAAACCATCTTGCACAATCTTTGGTGTATTAGGTCTTGAAGAGAGTTTAGTTGATGCAGTTGGTACTTTTAAAGTTGAATTTGTAACTGGTGTGGATGTATCCGATGTACTCATAGCAATGAGTACATCGGATATGTCATATTTTCTCTTTTGAGGTGGTAATAAAGGTGGTGGCCGATAAGGTATTGTTGTAGGAACTGGAGACGTTACTATTAAATAGTTATTATCAATTATAGGATAAATAGTATATTAATACATTATTATTTCTTAATACATGTAATATATTACCATCTTTTGGTGATTGTCTTGCACTAGCAATATTATTGGAAGAAGTATTTGTAGGTTTAGTTACAGCTATTGTTGAATGTATTTGAGAAGTGATAATTGCATCAATTAAAGAAGCAGCAGTATAAAGCTTTTGTTGGTTATTCTCTTCGTCTGTTTTAGAACATGTTCGATTTTGAGTTGGAGCAGACTGACCAATTGTTGGAGATGGCTGAAAAAAAATATGTATGATTAACTACCGATGATAATGTACAAACAATTGAACTAACAGCTGCGACTGTCGAATGTGCTTTCTGACTAGACGGTACAGTTGCTTTGCTTGTGTCAAGATGACCAAAGGGTTGAATACTACTAGTTTCAGAAGGACGTGCGATTTTAGAAGGAGGCCATTCATTTGTTTGCTAAATTAGTATTTGGGTTATTAATTCAAATTTTATATAATATAAAATTTATAAAATAATATATTTGTTATATATCGTTCAAAAAACCTTAAACATAGGTTGATTTCTAGGATCTTTGGATGACCATGTTTGATTAGAACCATTTTGTAAATCATCGCATAGTTGACCCGATTGTCTAGATCTTGGCTGCGAAGGACTTAATCTGGCTTGAGGTGACCGGTGTTGTTTATTTGGAGATAACCTATTCATTTGAGAATATAATGAAGGCCCACTATTGGCTACCTTTGTTAAAGCATCAAATGCTCCTACCCTAGACGATGGTAGATTCATCATCGCCAATCTCTGCTGCTCTTTCTCGGCTCTTCTGTGAGCCTCTATTATGACACTTGCTCCAGCAGCCTGGGGTGCATTGTGAGGTGCGTTGTGAGGTGCGTTGTGAGGTGCGTTGTTTTGGGGAGACTGTATTACATTGTTTCTTAGTGATCGAGGGGAATTAGATTGAGCCCATCTGTCAGCACTGCGGGGAGAACATGCAGAAGACATGTAGTTTGATCGAGGGGCAGCTGATGTTGTAGACTCTCTAGATCTGTCATTAACATTACGATGATCATTTGCAACTTGCATCCCATGTGCTGTCATGAAGTCTCCCATTAAAGTCGCGTGACTACATTTATTCATTTGCTGCTGTTGCAAACCAGATTCTGGCGATTCATTTATTCAATATTAATATGAGATATTATAGTTCCTTATGAGGATTACTCATAAAGTATTATTATAAAATAGTAACAACCTGCAAGACTAGCATATTGAGCTAATTGAGATGATTGCATTCCAGTTGGAAACGTTCCTCTGGGGTACATCTGAAACAGTTTAGTTATTAAGAGAAACATGTATTTTTAAAGATAATTTATATAAAGCGAAAGTAATAAAATTTATAAAATAAAGTATATATGAAACATTATAACAAAGGTTAACCTGCATAAATTGTAGTTGTGTCAATGGTTCCTGTCCATAAAGAGCAAATCTTTGTTGTTCCATAAATCCGCTACTAAAACGTGCAAACGTCGAAGGATCCATATAATTTGGTAATGCTGTACATGTAGGTATAGTAGCAGGAGCTACTACACCAGATGATGGTATCGATGTTCCCATGCTAATGGATCCACCAGGCCTTTGAATTGAATGTTGCGAAGCCGTACCATGAGTGATAGAACCTCCAGTAGGTAGAACTGAGGCAGAAATAAATGCAGTTTCAGATTCTTTAATTGCTCCAGTACTTCGCGAGTGTAACTTATTTTTTGGAGAGGATTGCTGCAAACTAAATCTCTGTTCATACTCTCTAAAGGCAGTATGAGCTTCTTGCACTTGGGCATTAGCTTGATTCGATAGACTTGACCCATTATTTCGCCAAGATAGATCCTGAGGTAGTTCCGTAGGCTTCACAACTGGAATACGAATATGTTCGCGTTGTTGCATATGTGACATCATTGACAAAGCAGATAAAGGTCGCGGTGATATATTCTGAGAGTATTTAGCTGCTAAATCTGCAGTTATTCTTGGTGATGAGGAAAGACCTTGCGAATGACCTTGAAAGATAACTTCAGTTTGAGATTCTCTTCGATCAGTTTCTATATTGGAATAGATAAGTAGGAATATTAAATTAGATTATCATACTTTATAGTTATAGTACAATACAATCATTAATAGAACCAACTTCTGATCTGTGGACTTCCAGGTCTACTTGCTACTGGTGCGATATTATTTGTTGGATGCAATAAGTTTCTTACAATAGTGCTGTTAATCAAATCACCCACACAAGCAGGAGAGGAATGTCTTGAGTGTCTCATCTAATATGAGAAACATTCGATAAAAAACATTTTTATATATCTTTAAACATCATTATAAAATAATTAAAATAAATACGGTTCAATAAAAGTCATATTCATATTCAACTAACATTATCAGGTACTGAAGAATTAAGTGTAGTTTTAATTACAGTTGGAAGACAATGGTGAATATCCTTTTGTTTACCTGAGTGACATAATCGGAGTATATAATTCAATCTTACGATGAAACGGAATGAACTAACCATGACTAGTATCAATTGAAGCTGCTGAATCCGTATCAGAACCACTGTCATGATCATCTACATCATCCTCATCAGTTGACCTACAAATATCATCATCACTTGCAGCAGTTAAGGTAGAAGTTGTAGACTCGCATAAAGAGACAGTTCTTCTATCTTTGTTCTATAAATCATGGATTTATTTGATGCAATAATTAAAAATTAAATTAAATTTAGATATTGAGTTTAAGAGATAACAAAAGGTTATGTAAGCAGAAGGATTTTAAGCTTGCACCTAATTGATTGTGAGTAAGTGAGGGGAAACAATGTTTTAAAAATTAGTTTAATTTGGTTTACTATATCCACTAAATCTCTTATATCCTAAAAATGTTGAAGATTGTGAGGCAGTGACACTGGATGGTAAAGATGGAAGTTTGTAGGTGTCTGTTATTAGTCTTAATATACAGTAGAGTTTCAGGTCGTCATCAGGTTAAGTTTGTCGTTGATCAATAATGTTAGGAGGGTAGTCATTTTTATTTAGTCTGAAAATTGTTTGAATTGAAAAGTCTTAATTTGTTTATTATTTTATCCTATTTATTTAGTTGTTATTTGTTTTCTATAGCGATTAATGTATTACAGTTTCAATATATGATCAATGTTTGAGTTAGTATGGTAGTAGTAAAAATAAGATAGGGTGGCATTATTATAAGGTTACATAATTGTGCATAGTTGATCATCTCGTAATATTTATTAGTTTGTCAAATTTAAGTTTATTATCGAAATGTAAATCCAGGTATTTCGTAGAGTCCTTTGGAAAGAATTTAGTACTATTATCTGTACTTAATGTATTTATATTGAATTTTGATACGGTTTAGAAAATATATTGTTTTTAAGCCAGTTATCAAAATTGATTGAGGAAATTTTGCATTTGGATAATTGTCTTATTTGACAATGTATCTCAATATCATCGGCTTAGAGGTAGATAATAAATCGGGAAACTTTGCTATAATATGTTTAATAGGTAGGAGATAGATTAATTAAAGTATCCTGGATTGTATTGAATCTTACAGTATACAGTATTAAAGCTGCGAGGAGTTGACAGTTATGAAATTTATTTTTACGGAGAAGGTTATTTAAATAGTTTTCAAACCATTTAGTGTTATTTCGGAATTTCTATATTAAGTCTGATCGGTAACATGTTATGTAGTGTGTCAAAAGATAATGACAGGACAAGTAGAATAAATTAGTTTAGCTGAATTTCATCGAGAGAGAAGCATAGGTCATTAAAATAAGTATATCCATGCTATGTAATTATCAGAAAATGTTTGTATATAGTCCAATAAGCCAATTTTTGAATATAAAAGTAGTTGTTTGTTTGTATCTTCAGAGTTGAAAGTGGTTTTTTAAAAAAGGAATTATAATAAAATATTTAAGATGTTTGCTATTAAACCAGTATTCAATAAGTTACAATAAGTTACATGTAAGTTGGTCATTTAGAGATAAGAATTTGCTATAATTAATAATATAAAAAATATCAATATTGGAAAAAATAATGGATTAGAATTTAGTATGATTGAGTATGATTCAATTTAATTAATTCTATATATACATATATATATTATTAATATATTAACCTTATTGAAAGAATCTATTAATTCTTCTAGATTATATTTAGATTGATAATTATAATAGAAATTCTTGCACTGTGACACACTTTTACTTCCTATACTATTTGAAATGGCCGACCAATTTCTACCGAATTCCTTAAAACCTAATGACAATTAAATATAAATATAATGCTCAAAATTAACAGCGATTAAATATACATATATTATATATTTATTATGCCATTCAAACTTGAAATAAAAACCTCTTTTTGCCAAACTCATTTCATCTTCTGTCCACCTAGGAGTTTCTGCGAGTTCTTTCGCCATTGCATTAATGACATCTATATCATGTTGCATATTAGCTAATAATCTAGTGATTCGATTAAAACAAGCGGGGCAACATCTTGTAATACTCGCTGACAGATCTGTTTATGTCAAAGATAGATAAATTATTGCAACATTGTTTTCTTTAAATAAATATTCATTTTTGAATGAAAATACAGAAATTTATTAAGTACTAACTAAGGTCGGAAAAGAGTTTTTCCTTTAAGGGAGAAGATATTTCAAATAATTTAGATGGTATTGGTTTCAGTCTTTTAACTTTATGTTTAGCAGTTCGGCATTTAGGCATGGGACATAGTTTAATTTGATGTCTGGATTTACGATTATTAGCACATGCTAGACAGATGTCTCTATTCGCTATACTGCCAATTTCTTCGAGAGAGTTGTGACAAATTACACATCTGGTCGCTTCCATTTTAATACCACCTTCTATTCCATTAGATAAATGAAGTTGTAAAGAGCTTGATATAGACTCATTAAGAGGTTCAGCCAGAGATGTATTTGAGATTCTAGGAGAAGGAAAGGGAGTAATTGATGCATTATCTATTGATGTTGTTGTATCTTTAGTTAATCTACTTTCCATTGGTTTCATTGAATTTTCATTACAGATCCTAGAAATTAAGAAATAATAAATAGAATATAATGATATTATTCTTATTTTTAGTAATGATAAATTTAGCAGATTATTTATATTTTAATATGAATGTACAAACTTAGATGTTTTAAAAGAAAGTGCAGGGGAACATGCTCTATGCTTATCTCTAGCTGCTATTAGAGCATATGTTGGAGTTTTCATGGCTGCTATTGGAAAATACTCAATATTTCCATCATCCTTAATATCATCTTTATCATTATGAATCTGCAATGAAATATTTAAAATTATCTCAAATATAATTTCTAAATTTCAAATTAAATTGCGGAACTGCTAAACATTAAGTGAAAAATAAAAAATGTATACTTCTTATACAAACATTATTACTTCCCTTGCCATATTTTCTTTTTCTTACAGTATTTCTTCTTACTAGTTGTTTATATCCAATGTTTTTCTTACTTAAATAATAATACAAAACACAATCAGATGAATTCTGCGAACAAAAATTGTAATTAATTGTTATATGAATATATTTTGCTAATTGCTAAAACAATTATAATATTTATTTATTTTAATAACCTTTTTTGGTAAAGCATTAGCGATGACGCTAAATTGTTTTGGATATTGAACAAATTTTTCCTTAAATATTTTCTTTTCTTCTTCAGACCAAATATTAAAATGCTTTCTATTCATATGGAATTCTTTAGCGTCTTCCCAAATTAGATTTGTACTAAGGTAACAATTCCTCTCACGTTCTTCCCTTGGTAACATTAAAGGAGGTATAATAGCATACGTCCGGATTTTCTTCTCTTCCTCCTAAATACCATAAAAGTAATGTAATATAGAAAACTAATAATATTCTATTTTAGTAACGACAGTAAAAAGATGTTAGTCAGGATTATATAAGAAAATAATTAATTTAAAAATAGCACAATTTATTCAAAGACAGGTTTTTTAAATAGGTCGTATATACATTACGCTATATTATACTAGACTATATTATATACACTACATATACAGAAACGCAATATGCTAAAATAAAACAAATAAGTATTTAATGATGCTTTATTTAAATTCACACATTAACCTCTTGCTCTTGGAGACTATCAACAATGTGATCCAACTCCGCCTCAGTCCTAGCATAACTTCCAACTCTCTTCTTTGTTCCAATTCGTGTAGTAAGTCTTTGTTTCTCTTCTCTTTGTTTCTTTATTTCAGGAAATACTTTCTCAAATAGTTCGCGATGCTTTAGATCCCGGCTTCTGTTTAATGTTAATTAAAAATAATATATTTATAAGAATTTATTAATTATGATTCATCAATACCTTCTCTTAGATTCATTCTTTTCAAGTTTGTCTTGCCAAGTTAATAGTATATCATTATAGGATTTTTCAAGATATTTCTCCTGTAATATATTTAATAAAAAAAATAACAATATTTTTAATTACTAAATTATAACTAATATTGTTAATAATTCATAAATAATTTTAAAAACCCGAATAACTGCTTTTTTCTTTTTTTGTTTTAAATAGAGTATTAAACGTTTCTTAAATGTTGCAAATCTGGACATCAAAAGACAATTTATTATAGATGTTTTAAATATATAATAACCAATCATAATTAAACAATTGAACTTACTTTTTTAAATTCTTATGATAAAACTCTGTATCAATTGGTTGTTGATATAGAGGCTGTAATTAAGTATTATAAATTAGTTTTCTATAATGATATTACTGATATAAGATAAGTATAAATAACATATCTAAATACAATATAATTTATTTAATATTTCTTAAACTGCATACATATATATAATTATATAAATATATAGACTAGTCTATATTATACATATTATTTGCTGTAGTTTTTAATTTAATTAGTGTTTGTAGAACGTATAATATATGTAAACTTGAGTCCTTGAACAGTACTACTACGGCACTATTACTGCTGAATTACTAGAACACTACTATACCACTACTACAGCACTACTACAGCACTACTACAGTACTACTACAACACTACTACATAACTACTACAGTAATACTACATATTTATATAATATTTTAGTACAATAATAATACATATTTAATATGTAACTATTTGATAAAATTATTCATTAATGTATTAATTATTATATTTATTATGGGGGTAATCAAACTATTTATTAAACTAACAAGAAATGTATTATTATTGACACCAAATCCATTAAAAATTTCTTCTTTAGCAAGCAATGCTTTTTTCTGAAACATAATGAATTATGAGTGACGGATAAGATTTATATTAATGATGAGTAACAATAAGGACCTTGTTCTCAATATATACAACTTCAATTGTACTCCTGTTTCTCGTAGACGTTTCTTCCAACTGCGAGGTTTGAGGGGAAAACTTGCAAGATTCCAATTGCTGTTCTTTTCTCTTTAATCTCTTCAATTCAGTTTCTAGTGTATTTAAATTTACATCCATTTTATTCATAGTTTCCAATAGATCAGTTTTTTCTTGTTTTGTTTCTTGTTTCGCTGGAAAATAAGAGAAATCCTTCTTGGATTGCTTTATATCATCGGGGGTAGGAGAAATCGCTTCAACTTGAGGTATATATAAAGGTTCCTGAGGTTTTAAGATTTGTTATTTATACAATACAATTTTTTTTACATAACTAAAACAAATGTTTGTTATGAATTTTAAAATGAAATAATAACAAACCCTTTTTATATTTGAAGTTTCAATATGAAGTGGTTTATCGTGGGTTGTATAGTTGGAATGGGATTGCAAAGGATGGTGTATAGAAGAGGATGACCTTTGATGCCCTACAGGAACTCCGATTACATCACCTTGTATATGCCTGACCTTTAGGTATATAAATATATATGCAAATTTTAGTATACAACTGTGTATATATACATAGTAAAGCCTTTAGCTATAAAGCAACCACAGGGCTTAATTACATAGCCTGGGAAATCAATACGTTGCATGTGTTATATATAGAGCATGATATTATATAATGCTATACTGAGAAAATCAATAATGCATTAAGAGCAATGTGCTATAACACAATGTATGTATTTGTGTGTGTGTGTGTGTGTGTGTGTGTGTGTGTATGTGTGTGTGTATGTGTGTTTGTGTATGTGTGTATGTATGTAGCCAATACAGCTTTACATAGGTCTACATAGGTCTACATAGGTATACATAGGTCTACATAGGTCTACCTATAACAACTAACATTGATGGGTTGAGATTGTAGTTTATGCGTGTGCATGTTTGCCGGTGGTAGGAGGTGTTGCGGAGGCTTTATGAGATGAGGATGTGCAGAAATTGGTAGAGATGGAGGTCTGTGATTAGAGGGTTCATACCTACAACAAATCATACACGCATATATTCAGTTTAACAAAGAGGTTAGACGACAATTAAATGTATAACAAACCTGTCTCTCTTCAGTGATTGTTGGCTTGGTGCAGTTGCAGGAGGATGGTGGTTGGAGTTTGGAGGGAGATGGGAGGAGTTAGGAGGAAGATGGGAGGAGCTAGGAGGATGGTGGGAGGAGCTGGGAGGGTGGTGAGATGAGCTAGGAGTATGATGGGATGAGCTAGGAGGGTGATTTGAGGAGATAGGAGGGTGATGAGAAGCAGATGGCGGTCGTGGGTGGTGCGAGGATGTATGGGGTGTAGGTAGGTGAGAAGCAGTAGTTGGATGACTATGGTGCGAAGGGTTTGAAGGTTGTTGATGATGGGTAGGAGGTCTTGTATGAAGAGGAGGATGGTGATTACTATTTGGGGGTTGCGGATGGTGAGAGGGTGGTTGCGGATGGTGGGAACCAGGTGGGAGCTGCGAGTGATGAGGTGAAGGTGGTTGGGCGTGGTGAGGTGATGTCACAGCATATCCCAGTCGATGTATCTCTTGTAAAGCATTCACAGATGACATATTTGCACCCGGACTGGCATAGTTTGGCTGAAAAATGTATTTTACGTTATTATTTTATAATAGAATTTTATATTGAAAACGTTTTATTTGAATTACAAATACTAGCGGAACCAATAAAGAAAAAATAATTAAAATAGAAATAATAAATATTTGAATCGCAAACTTTAACAATAACAAAGAGTAGAAATATTAACCTCATATCATTGTGAAACAATAAGTCTATACAATATTATTAAGATATTGATTATTAAATGATATAATAATGATATAATAAGATGTTAACCTGAGAAGAATTTGTTTGAGGTCTTCTGAACTCCGGTGTCCTACTTTCATTCTAGAAATGCAATATCATAAATAGATATGGTAAATATATATCATAAATATACTTGCTTTGTTATTGATTAGTTTATTAATTTATTTATATAGCTATATAATCTATATCTAAATATACAATAGCTACACTATCTCTTTACAGAATTACTTATAATAGAAGTTTAAGATTAACTGAACATGTGTTATATATCACTGTAGAATATATCTTATAATATATGTAAACAAAATGTAAGTGCAAATAAAGTAAAATTATAAATATATATATCCATACATATACATATACATATATATATATATATATATATATATATATATATATATATATGATAAACATAAACATTATAATATTGGTATTTCATTAATAATATACATATAAATATATAGCCAAATAGATTTGAATTGTAATTAAATATAAAAAAAATAAGCTTAGCATATATAGTTAGATTATATAAATAGTGTATTCTATATATAGATATTGAATTCAAAATGCATATTAGTAATATATATATATATATATATATATATATAAATGTATAGCAATAATATAAATAGATATATTAAATAAATGTATACTAATTGCCATATAATGGAATTTACATATACCATAATCATAAATGGAATATTAAACAATCAAATTAGAATAAAATAAACTAATATTAAAATCAGTTTACTAAACTTTAGTATACAAGTTGATGAATGTGTGATCAATAAATGAATATCTTGTATATATGAATAGTACATTATATTATTATTTATCATACATTTATAAAATGTTCTTTTATGACTATTTATCATACATTTATAATATATAATATACCATGAACTCAATATTATATATATATATAATACTACCCTATTTATACCTTATTTTGTACATATATAATATAATTTATCTTGCTAAACGTTGAAATTGTGTATATTTGTATATATTGTAAATGTGTAATTCATAAATATAGTAATATAATGTTATTTACAAATATAACAATATTATTTACATATAAATATAATAATATTATTTACATATATTTAAATAATTACTTTACAAGATTTCATAATATATAAGCCAACATTAAATAGTGATAATAACTTCTATATAACTATATTTAAATCATTATGATTAATACAATTCTCTTTTTATGATTAGTAATATATATTATTAATCAAATATTATATACTTGTTTGCACATGTCTTAATAATAGGGCACATATTAATATCTAGGGTATCAAGAAGATACTAATAATACCTAACATTACTTTAGTAACATTATAAATCTATTAATACAATATGCAGCCAAAGACTTTTAGTATTTCGCCATTTTTATAAAAATTATAATATAAAATATATTTACTCTATTATGATACATGTAAAATATTAATATAGATTATGATGTTATATAAATAAACGTATATGAATTGTGATTATTACTATAAATAATACATTATATATGAAATATGAATATGATATATTGTTTACCTTAATATAGCAACAAATGAGAATATTATATTAAATATACATTATAATATATACCAGTACTATATTATTCAGACAATCTCTAGATTGTAATCTATATGGCTATAGAATTTACTTCTATTCATACATGATTTCTATAGAATTTATTGTGAGTAGTGATCACTGAATTGTATTAGAAATCATTGAATAAGGTGAAGCATTGATTTATCTTTGTGTATAGTGAATCACGGTAGGCTTAACTATTACTTGCATAGACTTGCATATATTTGGTATATACATAATATTGTATAACAAATATTAGAGTTGATATTTATTATTAGTATAAACACGTACATAGTTCTCATAATTCTATACAATACTATGATATATTCTATACTATATTATGTATATCTATTTAAATAAAATTATAATTCAATTGCATGATTTTAAATAACAGAATTTCATTAATACATTTGAATACTATTATCTTACTTTAGTATTGTAACTATTACAGATATATCATTTAAAAAGGATAACAATCCTATATTGAATATTATTAATTATCAGTTAATATAGTACTAACAATAGTTTAACTACGAATTGTGACAAGTAAAAACTTGCTTAAATAAGAAAATTTTCAAAAATAAAAAATTCTTTTTTTAATAGATATTGAAATTTTTTAGAAAATCTGGAATATAATATTATTTATATAATTTGACTGTAAATTTGTAAAATATGATTTATCAACACTATATAGATTTGCCATGACTTTCAGAATAGATATTTTATTTATAATGAAATGATAGCGTATTGATTTTATTCAGATTTATTGATATTTAATTAACACTTATAAGTAAACAATAGAAATATTCAATGACTATCTTAGCTAATAAGTATTTGTTTTTTTTGTGTAAATATAGAACTTAAAAGTTAGAAATTAAATGGGTACACATATTATTAACTATTTTAACAACTTTCAATCACTTGAACTAAATGAGATATTTATTTGTAGTATAACATGATTAAAAGAAGTATATTCAAATATATATAAATCCATATAAACTATCTATAAATAGATGCCTTTTAATTGATATGATATTTAGATATATTAAAGCAAATATAAATTTTGTATAGTTATTATATGTTAATATAATATGATATAGCATGAATATTAATATTAAATAATCTATTCACTCAAAGGGTATTCTCATATAGGATACATGATTTGATGATATACATATTCATTACTAAGTTAATTAAATATTGTATACAAATAATAAAAAATATAAATAAATCGGAAATATTATAGTATATCAACATGTGAATTAAGATATGAAAATTAATAAAAAGATTATTAACTGTATAATAGATATGTTATAATGTAAGGTATATGATGTGTATCACAATAATATATAATAGTTATAGTTTTTAAATTATTAAATAACAAATGTTTAAAAAAATTAAGAAATCATAGAATTTCTTATTTTATAATACATATTATTATATATGTAATTATAAAATAGTAGTTTAATAAAAATTCATTGTATGAATAGCACTCAATATATATAGTAACATTAATTTGTATTAGTATGTATTGTATTATTATTTTATATAAAATAATACCTTTTTAAAGTAAATTGTGATATTATAATATAGAATTACTGTGATTAATATAGAAATGCATTCTATATGAAGAATAATAACATACACAGAAGGTGGTCGAGAGGATTACGAATAAACAATACATTACATAACACTAGGCCAGGTAACAGGGGGCGTGTATAAATACGAATACCGTTATTTCACATAGTAACTGCAACTAATCCCCACGGGAAGATAAAATGGGTCATTATCTACACATGCATTGTATGTGAAGAATTTGCTATATGCTATATACCTTCAGTATATTCTCTATATAATATATACACTTATAGAAGTAAAGATATTTACATATGCAATTCAACTGCGTATTTAAGTATCAAAGTCTAGTCTATTTATAAACTGTATACATTCACATTGAAGATATAAATGATATCATTAATAATATTATAATATCATAGGTGTGTTTTGTATTGAATATAGTTAATTTATTTTACTTGTGGCCTAATTAATCAAATATATAATTGCCAATTAATAAATGTATTATTATATATCACATTATAATATATATATTAAATTATAATATTCTATAGAAATACAGATAGTGGCATATGCAATGTTAAATTTATTATGCATGAATCCAGACGTAAAACACACACATCCACATACACACACCTACATACACACAACCACATCTACATACATACATGCACGCACGCACGCACGCACGCACACACACACACACACACACACACACACACACACACACACACACACACACACACACACACACACACACACACACACACACACACACACACACACACACACACACACACACACACACACACACACACACGTACGTACATACACACATCTACATATATACATACGCCTACATACAAACACACCTACATACACACACACACACGCTTACATACACACATCTATATACACACAAACACACACCTACACATACACACACTCACATCTACATACATACACACGCCTATATACACATTACTACATACACACACACACACATACATATACACGCCTACATACACACACACTAACACACATTAACACACATACAGCATTTGATATACAATCAATGGAAAAATGGAGGGCAATATCGATTTCTGTATTGATCTACATACATGTAGTATTTCATATGTATAATTACAATTCTAGATAGAATGATTATATAGTAATATACATTTTATTTAGCTTTTCACGTGTCTGGGTAAACAAATTCTATAATATAATACTATATACACATATTAACATGATATATATATATGTATATATACACATACACAATGTGAATAATATATAATAAGTTATATATTTAATACAATATTGTAAAAAATACATAATTTTTATGACAGGGATATGCTATTCTACAATATGTCACTAAAATCATATAGTTGTTATAGTCGGACTAGTAGTTATTTTGATATAGAAAAGGAAATGCAATTTAAGTATAAATCTTAATAGAAAATTAATTATAAAATTACATATATATCAAGTTAAAATTAATTTTAATATAAAATATTTATAAATATAATATGACGAGGTGAATACATGAATATAATAATATGTTAATGCAACGAGTTATATATAAAATTATAGTTATATCAACCATATCTATAAACACATACATACCTACATATATATATATATAAATATAAATATTATTAAATTAAAAATTGCATTGGAATAAAAGATAATACTATATAGTACTATTATAGATAGTATTATGAATATATGTAACATGTTAATACTTAGAGAAATGATATATTTTGCTTATAAGTTGAAATCAATTTACAATTTATTGCTGAATTTGAATATGAAGACATAAAAGATAAAAGATATTTAAATAACAGATAAAAGAATAGCAATGTGTACAAACGTCGGCGGGCATTATATATAAAGATATAGAACATATGTTCAGTGAAACATTATTCAGAATTACACAAGTAACTGACCTAAATTCTAACAGCAAGCAAACATTATTCACACTCTAGCCACACACTACACCGCACCGCTCACACTCACACAGTATGTTGTTATTGCGAAATAGGCGCGCGAATTCGACGCACGCAAACATTATATTGCGTAACATGTAGACCAAATTAATTATACATGGGCAGTGTCCTTTGAATATACTATTAACATGCGACGTATTCGCATACCAATGGATATATTCATCGCAAAAGTGAAACGTGTAACTTAAGTACGAACTTAGGTTTATAGTTTATAATATTATATACGCTATTATTCAGTTGGGTAATGATAAATACAACATACAATACTATGTATATTATACTGTATAATATAACTCTAGTCGTAAATTAGGAAGTCCTAGGCTCAGGCATAGATCTGATGGTAATTTGATAACTATGGCTGAAGATATTTATAATTATATATGAAGAGGGGTGTATACTTTGGTTCTATATTGAAACTCAATTTACAATAGGTTTCTGTATTTGAGTAGTTATATTATATATATATATATATATATATATATATATATATATATATATATATATATATATATATATATATATATATATATATATATATCATATGAATATTAAATATAAATAAAAAGAGCTTCTCAATGACTATATATTAATATTTAATATAATATACGATTATTATAAATGAAGTTACCTTAATTTAGAATCACACTTGAAAAAATAATTAATAAATATGAGATATAAAAGCTTTAAAAATGGTGTAAATGTTGATTTAATATAGTTTTAATAGCGATTTTTAGTTAAAATTACAAACAAAGAGAACTAACTATAAATAGATACTATAAATCATGCTTGTAATAAAGTACCTGATATCCAGCTAGTACCCGTTGATAAATACGGTCATCTAGTGTAGTGTTAGATGCTGGAAACCTAGCAGAAAATGATCCTTGTGCATTATTTTGAGGCAGATTAGATGTTCGTGATCTCTTAGCTGCGTAGGGCGAATGCATACTTGGTTCTAAATTCTCTTGTATATTGGACCTGAGAATACAAATATAAAAGATATACAATGACAAATATATACATATTATATATTATTATGTTTATTATGTTATTATGTTTATTTAAATAATTCATAAACATTAAAATGTATATTTCAATTTAATTATATTATATAATTTATGCAGAGTTATTATTCAATTAATTTTTAATAGTGTATAAATATAAATATAATAAATAGTAGTATATAGTAAATATAAATATAAAATTATATTTGTGTACTGAAAATAATAAAAAATGATAAATATGCAGGAACTAACATATAATAAATAATATCAAGATATATTAAGGATATAGGTCATGATATCATAATGTTATATACTACATATACATATATATATATAAATTATAGTGTTGGCTTTATACTAAATACATTCATAATACATATTTACTAGATATAGAATTTGATAAGCTTATTTAAAATATATAATGTAACAAGTAGATCATTTTTATATTGAGTATGTTAAAATAAATGTAATTAGGTTAATTTGTTTAAAATATATATACTTCATAATTTATACTTTATAAAACATTATTTTGATTGTATTTTTAGTACAAATAACTTTTAAATTTATATAAATAATTTTTTTTATAACATTATAATAAAATAAATATAAATTCCATATATAAAAAACATACATTTTGTGAAAAAAAGATGCAATCCACAAGTAAATATTTTATTTTTATAATTAAAAGAGTTAAATTTAAATTCATGTAAATATATAGAATTTAGTCATAGTTTAAGAATACATTGCATATGTGATTTTATTTTTAATATAATATATTTATTACCTTATTAGGTTTTATAATATAAAATCATCACACTGAAAAAATATTTTCATTTTTATTATGTAAAAAAACTAGTGGTTAAACTATAGCCAATTGATCCCAGCAATCAATACAGGCGATTTCATATTTATATTATTAATAATGTTATCAATTATTAAAAATGTTATATATTACAAACATTACATTTTATACTATAAAATACATTTTATAATCTAAATTATAAAATATGTGAAATATTGTTATGTATTGAATATATTATAATTACTAAATATAATAATATAATTAACATATATACATTTTTATTTATATTAAAGGTTTTTATTATTAAGAGAATATATATTCTTATATGTTAACAATATTATAAAAAAATAAAATACCTGGATTATTTTCTAGGATATTTACAAAAATAAAAAATAAATTATAAAATGTAAAAAATAACCTTGATTGTTGGATTGTGTAATTTCTAAATATCATTAATTTTGCATAACAAATAAAACAATTAAATAATATTGTAAAATATTTAAACATGTGTATTATTACATTTTATTTTATAGAAATCAAACAATAAAACACATTTAATAATAACAACTATACAATGTGTAATTAGTAATATATGCCAAGAAACC
Source organism: Osedax frankpressi (assembly GCA_964035775.1). Taxonomy (NCBI): domain Eukaryota; kingdom Metazoa; phylum Annelida; class Polychaeta; order Sabellida; family Siboglinidae; genus Osedax; species Osedax frankpressi. The sequence goes on from OZ038313.1 coordinate 3,965,651, forward strand.
AGATGATATAACTATAATAAAATCTTATATTAGTATTCTAAATAAAAAATTATATAGTTTTAATGCAGATAAGATATATTTTCACTTTTATTACATTTCCAAAAACATATTACACTATGTTATAACCCTAGATAAACAATAAACCTATATGATGTAATACTTATAAATTAATTTACAATTATTTTAAATACAAATTATTCAATATATTGTATAGACAAATAATGAACTTTTTTATACAATAAAAAAATTAAAATAATAAGGATATCAAAAAACAAACTAGATAATTAGTTATTTTATTTTATAATAAAAATAAAATACATTTTATTTGTAATTTATTTGTAATTATATCTAATTATATTTTGTTTAGAATAATTATATAAGAAATCATAATAGTTACATCACCTGGTTTCATGGTATAATATATATTGTTAAAATGAATCATACAATGAAAACAGATATTATATAATAAATTCTTATAAATTAATTTTAAATTAAATAAAATACAATATATCATCACTTTATTATATAATAAATGCATATAAATGACTCAATGATTGCATAACTGTATATAACAATAAGTAAACATCTATCAAATAAATCTGTCATTTTATTTTTTGAATTAAATATTTTAATCTTGTTAGAATGTCAAATTATTTCACAACACTTTTATATCACTGTGTTATCCATATATTAAATTATATACATTTTATACAAAATGTTTAAAATATAAATAAATTATAAACTTCTATGATATAAAATTCATATACTGATTATTATATACAAAATAAAATCATATTGATTATTTTCTGTTTTTACATAGAAGGAACCAATATTTTTGCATTGAATACCAATCCAGGAAACAACCCAGGTAATTTAATTTTTTGCAATTCAAAATTAATTTTATATTATTTTGAACATATTAAAAGATTACTTAAAATTATGATATCACTCTATTAGTTAGTAAATAAATAAAGTTATTTTATAAAATACTATATGTTAATATTTAATTGTTAAATACAAAAATTTGGTTAATATACAAAAAACTGATCGAATGAAAAATGTACCTAAATTGTTTTCTATTATAATATCAATAGCAATTATAATATTGATATTATCATATTAATAGAGTAGCTATTATAATATTAATAAAATTAATAAACAACTGACTCATCTGTATTAAGTAACTATAATTAGTAAATATATAGTTATACATATATCTATATACAAATATTATTTATTATTTATGTGGAGAAGTACATATGCACATAAAAATAAATGCAATTATATATATTTATGTATATATTATATATAAAGATGATTAGATGATATAATATAAATTATTATATATATTAAAATATGGATGTATATAAATTCTACATATAAACTATATATGTAACAATTATATGGATCAATTATGTATGTAGTATATACATTTACACATATATATATATATATATATATATATAATTATTTGTATATATATGTATGTGTGGGTGTTCGTGTGTATGTGTGTGTATGTAAGTGTGCGGCTGTGTATGTGTATATGTGTGTGCAGGTGTGTGTGTGGGGGTGTGATGCATATTGTGTAATATAATTTGTATATAGAAAATATGTGCATATAAAAAATTATATTTTTTAAATAATAATAATATGTGTAACACGTATTTTATATGTATACATATACATGTAAATGTATAGGTAAATTATTAGGTACGTTTTAACATAAGTTGTGACATCAAAAATTGAATGTGAAATATGTTAAAAGTATAACATATACTTTAATAATATATAAGCACATAATATGTGAGATATAAATTTATATTTAATTCAAGTAATATTAATTAATTTCATATAAACTAATATTTACAAAAATACCTTTCATTTGGAGTCCTACTTGTCATTGTATAAATCTATAATATACATGGGTAGTATAGCTACAAGTAAGCAGTGAATATGTTTTCATTTATTAAATATTAATAAATTTCTAAAATTATTTTTTAAGTGTTATAATATATGAATTATTTTATACTTAAATAATATCATTGTTAATTTTATAATTATATAACTATATTATTAGTATTCGTATGTATATATAATTAATATATGACCAATCATTGTATTTTAAATTTACTGCGTTCCTTTTCGTAACAATAACAAATGGAAATATAAAATTTATGATAATACTATTATTCTTTAAAATGTTATTTTAGATTAGTATTTTATTAGTTTTTATATAATTAAAATATTAGTCATATAATATAATTCTATTGAAATGTAATTATTGTGTTTATAATTTAGAATATATTATTATTCAATATTAACATGCCATTAATGCATTCAATATTAAATTATTTTATATAAAAATCAAAAGTATTAATTAATATTATGTACATTTTAATATATAATTGTATTAATTATGTAATGTTAATTAATATAATAGTTAATATTATATGTATTTAATATATTCTGATCAATATTATTATTATTCATTTCTATAAATCATCAATATTTAATAATATAATACTCTATAATAGAGTTTATTTTATGTTTTTATAATACCGTATTTATATATTCATATGCTATATGTAATTAATTCTATCTCTATATCTATATCACGTTAGACATTATGATAACGATGTCCATACTTTATTTATAATCGATAGTATAGATTTGATCAGATACATGTATCCGACTATCAAAAGTCACATACAACATAATAACAATGTATAACTAACTATTAAGATGTATATTTACGACTAAAACATATGTAATAGTATTCAATTTTAATATAGTTAACGTTGTTACGGTTATCTAATTCATTATATAATTAATTCGCAGATGTAAATATCCTGATAGACATATCCATTTCAAGAAATATAATATATATCACTTTTTTTCCATGCAACGAATGTGAATAAAATAACTAGTACATGTGGTTGAATTAATATAGTCCAAAAAGATATTTGCCGGATTTAGTTTATAATTATTACATTTAATCAGCAAATGCGATATAGAAATTAATATAAACTAGAATTACGTAGTAGGTATAGTTACTCTATTAAATGATGTCTATTTATTTGAATAATACATTAAGCAGCCATTCCTGTTTTTTATATCAAAAATTATCAAAAATTATCAAAAAGATAATTGTAAGTAATATCAATTATTTATAATTTCTCTGTAATATCTTTTTGTCAGTTTGTATGCGATTATTTGAACAAATAATGTTCAATGCGTAGATACATTTCTGTATTGTATACTATATACCTATGGATGTAGTTACGATCAAATTGGTTATTAGTAGTTTTACTCTACAAGTTCGTACAATGTGTAATTATTATCATCGACAAAGTTTGAAAACAATTTAATTATATTTTATAATTTGTTTATTTGATCAAATATCTGCATTGTAAAATATGAATATCTTTAGAAATAAATTTAATTACTCTTCATGTGTAAATTAAACAGCTTTATTGTCAATACATGCAGGTATTAAATATATTATATACTATAGGTTATTTACAATATATATGGTATTATTTAATAAATAGTGAAGAAAGTCAATAAAGAAAAAAGTTGGGAATCGGTTATGAGTTATTTACATGAACCCATAATATCGAGGGCTTATTATCGGTCAACTGACCCGATTACAAATCTCAAGGTCAAGTTAGTTCATCGTCTAGTTTCCATTTATCATTTTTGAATATTTATTTTCATAAAAATTTTACTTCAATTTTTTATCACATTTACATCATTAATTAGATTATTTTAATAAATCACCCAATTATTAAATTTATTATACCTTCTTACACCTCATTATATTAGAATCGAGCTAGAACGTATAACCTCGTCTATACATTTTACTGAACCAAAATTTAACAATAAAGAAAATGTTGATGACAAATTAAATAGTAATATAAAAGATAAGGTAAACTATGAATTTTTTATGTATGAGTGATATATTTTCCAAAAAGTCTAAATTTTTATCATACTACAAGATTTTACAGAATATGAAATTAATTTAATTCATAAAAAATCTTCATTCGCAAATCCAGGTCGAATGTGTAACAAATCTTGTTGGAAAAAATAATGTAGAGGTGCATACTTTTAAATGGCAAGAGAAAGTTTTTAGTGAGGTTGGTCTCATCTACCTTTTGAACTCGTTACCCCTCACTCTATTCCAACTAATTCTACTTCCTCTCACTCCTCTCCTTCCTTCACTGCAATCAGTCCATCTCCACTCTACTATAATAATTATATAATCATACAAATCATCTGATTATATAATATTATATTATATAATTAGGGAGTATTTTACATTTTACTTATATTACTAACAAATAATTATTACTTTGTTATATTCTTTATACTATTACTATATTGTAAATGTTTAGGAAGAATACCAGTTTTACTTGATTGAATCCAACTGCGATACCGTACTTCAATGTAAATATCATAAAGAATGTCATCAATTGCAGTTAGTTTTACAAAAATATATATGATAAAAAGCAATGGCAAAAAAAATGAAATTTTCTGCATTGATATGTTTTATATAATATATTTATAAAGTTTTTGAAAAAATTAATCATTTTCAATATTTGGCATATAAAGGTTTCTCATCTATTTGAATCAGATGCACTAGTTATTGGATATTCTCGTTAATTTATTGCATAATCATAAATCTAGTGAGTAATGCTGGGTTATGTTTTCACTACTGATTCAACATTTCATGTCACAGTAGCCTAGGAATGAATAGGGTGTAAGTAGGGTATGCACGCTAAGGTGCCATGGTCAGGTGGTTTATTTTTAGCGTTTAATAATCTCATAAAAATACATATTTAGGTAACATTAGCATAGTCAATAATTTTATGACGATATGGATCTGACCTCTTGCTTAACTCTGGTTACAATGTTTCACATCTGTCATTAGTGTAAGTATGTCGCTGAAAGGTAAAACTCCATCCTAACTATTTTAAAAATCGTTGTCGCATGAATCATTTGGTTATTTATTGCAGAAGATGCGATTAAGATTAAGGTAAATTAAGTGAGAGCTTCTTCTTGCACCAGCCTCTCCTCTCCGGCATACCTTAAATGATTTTTTGTTTCTTTCTATCACCAGGTGATATAAACTGTCATACATTACGAGGCTAGAGCGAATTTGCGGTGAAATTTACGAGTTGATATTACACTCCACCTTATTAGGGAGGACAAGGGAAGGACATCACGGTGTCTCTTCACATACGTATCGAACGACTCGTTCACAAACAATGACTCGGTTAGTAGGCCCGTCGAGTGGAGGTGGCTGATGTCCGTTGACACCCTACGCTCTGCGATCAGGTCGTCAAGGTAACCACGGAGACAGCCGAGAAGGAGACGGAACTGGCCGAGAAGATGAGAGGAATCAGGCACAGACGAGTCGCCCCGGCATCAAAAACTCTGACTTCAGCACTGAAGTCAGTACAGCTGGTGTTGTCGTGGGGAACGTACATAGTTGCATGCCACTTCCGATACCCGTTACATAATGCTCTTGGTATATGTAGCCGACGATTACGTTTTGTAATCGTAAACATATCTCGTATTTAATTAAACTCGCGACAACCCAATTCTTTAAATGATGTTCTTAAAACTTACGTAAATGACACCCACGTCACTGACTGTCAAGTCTATGTGAGAAGGCTAAAATCAATAAGGATATAAAATGTAATAACCCATTGACAAAAACACCAAGTAATAGCATATGACCACATTGGTCTACGTTACATAATAATGACCTATTCACATCTACAGCGAAAACAAATACCGTCTGTTGTCATCTGACATTGTGAATTACGATCCCACCGATGAACAAAGGAAGACAATACACTTGATGTCTCTTAATACCCAGAATATGTATATTATGGCAGAGATTAGGGATATCAATGATTTAGGGTAATCTCTAATACATATACCCCACTTCTACTTACACTCACACTCATTTACACCTTGATCCTACCCTAACCTTCATTGACACATACACGGTCATACTCACCCTCATTTACACCTTAACCCCACCTTCATTTACACATTTGTTCTCATACTCACCCTCATTTACACCTTGACCCCATACTCACCCTCATTTACACATTGACCCCACATGCACACTACCCTCATTTGCACCTTGACCCCACCCTCACACTCACCTTCATTTACACATTGACCCCACTTGCACACTACCCTCATTTGCACCTTGACCCCACCCTCACACTCACCCTCATTTACACCTTGACCCCACATGCACACTACCCCCATTTGCACCTTGACCCCACCCTCACATTCACCCTCATTTACACATTGACCCCACCTGCACACTATCCTCATTTGCACCTTGACCCCACCCTCACACTCACCCTCATTTACACATTGACCCCACCTTAACACTCATTTGCACCTTGACCCTACCTCACACTCACCCTCATTTACACCTTGACCCCACCCTCATTTGCACCTTGACATACCCTCACACTCACCCTCATTTACACCTTGACCCCACCTTAACACTACCCTCATTTACACCTTGACACACCCTCACACTCACCCTCATTTACAGCTTGACTCACACTCACCCTCATTTACACCTTGACCCCACCCTCACACTCACCCTCATTTGCAACTTGACCCACCCTCACACTCACCCTCATTTACAGCTTGACTCACACTCACCCTCATTTACACCTTGACCCCACCTGCACACTACCCTCATTTGCACCTTGACCTCACACTCACCCTCATTTACACCTTGACCCCACACTCACACTACCCTCATTTGCACCTTGACCTCACACTCACCCTCATTTACACCTTGACCTCACACTCACCCTCATTTACACCTTGACCCCACACTCACACTACCCTCATTTGCACCTTGACCTCACACTACCCTCATTTACACCTTGACCCCACCTGCACACTACCCTCATTTGCACCTTGACCTCACACTCACCCTCATTTACACCTTGACCCCACACTCACCCTCATTTACACCTTGACCCCACCTTCACACTCACCCTCATTTGCACCTTGACACACCTTCACACTCACCCTCATTTGCACCTTGACACACCCTCACACTCACCCTCATTTACACCTTGACCCCACCCTCACACTCACCCTCATTTGCACCTTGACACACCTTCACACTCACCCTCATTTACACCTTGACACACCCTCACACTCACCCTCATTTGCACCTTGACACACCTTCACACTCACCCTCATTTACACCTTGACCCCACCTTCACACTCACCCTCATTTACACCTTGACCCCACCTTCACACTCACCCTCATTTGCACCTTGACCTCACACTCACCCTCACCCTCATTTGCACCTTGACCCCACCCTCACACTCACCCTCATTTACACCTTGACACACCCTCACACTCACCCTCATTTGCACCTTGACACACCTTCACACTCACCCTCATTTACACCTTGACACACCCTCACACTCACCCTCATTTGCACCTTGACACACCCTCACACTCACCCTCATTTGCACCTTGACCCCACCCTCACACTCACCCTCATTTACACCTTGACACACCCTCACACTCACCCTCATTTGCACCTTGACACACCCTCACACTCACCCTCATTTACACCTTGACCCCACCCTCACACTCACCCTCATTTGCACCTTGACACACCTTCACACTCACCCTCATTTACACCTTGACACACCCTCACACTCACCCTCATTTACACCTTGACACACCCTCACACTCACCCTCATTTACACCTTGACACACCCTCACACTCACCCTCATTTACACCTTAACCCCACCTTCACACTCACCCTCATTCTTAACCACTCCGAACACATCACCATAACCGAGACCCCCTTACGTTCACCTTCACCAACATCCTTAATAATACCTTTACATCCATCTCACACTCACCTTCACCAATACCTTCACTGATACTTTTACACTCACCTACTATCACTTTCAACCTTACCTTCATATACTTACCCTCATATCCACATTTTACTCTACCTCACCCTCACTGATAGCTTCACTAACACATTCACTCTCACCCATTACTGCCATATTCAACTTACCCTTACTATCGACACATCATTCCCTCGCATTATTCTCACCTTCACCCTCACATTACTCTTTCTGACACCCTCACCCATTCCTTCACACTCACCCTCGCTCTAACCCTCGCTCTAACCCTCGCTCTAACCCTATCCCTCTGTAGGTCCAGGGAACAAGTTATACTTTGTGAAATCAATGTGGACGAGAATGGAATTGTATCAATTAAACCTGACTTTAATGATGGTAAAAAACCTTATCCTGTGCATCTGAGGTCGTGTAGAGGTTAGCAATGCGAATAGAAGTTATACTGATATGTGTATCGTTCCTAGATTTGCCTTATCATATAACATATGATTTTTAAATATTGTTTTATATAGTTAATGAACTTAATATCACTTAGTTTTGAAATTCATTATTTATCCATTAATATATATATATATATATATACATGTCATATTCTAAATATAGAATCATATCCTCTTTCGGCAAATTTGACAGTTGTTTAGCCTCTGGGTCATAGTTTTGTTCCCATGAATTCATACTCATTCTCTCTCTATCACATATATAAATATAACACTAATGATTTTAGAAAAAAAAACAATTTATTATGTTTTCTAGATGATATATCAGCAATACAAAAGAATACACATATCGAATGAAATGTATATTATAATATTCATATTATTTTATGAATATATTATATATGCTAAGCCTAACTGCATTCAATCTTAACCATACAATTATAAAAGATAGGAAATTAAATTAAAATGCTAGAGTGAATATATATATATATATTACGATTATAATTATAACTTACTTTTTTCAATAATACAAATATACTTCAATTAAATATATTTATAGTTAATACAATTATTATTACAACTAAATAAATAATTGCATTTATAGATATAAGTAATATAATAATGGACTTGATATTTAAATTTAAATACTTACTTGATATTTAAATTAATCATTACTATACATTTATTAAATATAGTTATTTTCGTGAATATCTATTATATATTTACTAACTATATTTTTAGATAATATATATAGATGGTAATCTAATAAATTAATTATATTAATATGTTATGTAAACCTAAACTGATATTAAATTATATATTACTAGGATGCATTGTAATATATTACAATGTATATTTTAAAATTTATCCTTGACTATATATAACATATAATATATATATTGATAATATGTTAATCAATTTATAATGATGTTAATGATAATAATGTTAATAATAATATATATTGATATATATATTCATTAACATTATAGAATTCCTTAGACTGGATCTATTCAGCTACCTCTATAGCTGCATAATATTTACCCTGGATATATATCGTGCATTATTTTATGCACATATGTTGTCTGTACACGTCTACTACGATGGAAAGCTTATAGCACATCCTTATATTATATACTACTATAACATGCCTCAGATATTTATATTATAGATATAGAAGAACCATTTATTATTTATGAGTCATTTTAGAAACTCCCACTTTAGAATCAGCTGTCAATCATTTTCACTGAATGGTATTCGGGTAGTTAGATGGCCTACTTTCACTATATTTACAACACTTGATATCTTTATATCTATTTATATATATATATATATATATATATATATATATATATATATATATATTTATATATCTATATATATACATGTATAAGTCATATATGCATTATAACACACACCTATTATTACACGGTCTATATACATATTTTTAATGATATTATTAATTATTTTATTGTGAACTAGAAAAACTAAGTTGTAGTGTGTATAATAATATATAATATATATATATATATATATATATATATATATATATATATATATATTGTATGATATACATAGTAATTGTAATCTTGTATAACATTATAGATAGTATTGTATTTCTCTTGCATAGTATAGTAGTATATATTAGAGGGTATATATTAGATAATAGTATTATAGGATATAGTGGAAAATAAATTAATGGTTTTAATTTGTGTTTGCATAGATTTATTTGTCTAGGATCCATATGAATATACAGCACATTTGTCTTGATAAGCTTCCATACTAATTATTGTTACCAATGATATAGAGGAATTATTAAATATTGATATTACTCTACTTATATTAAATATAAATATATTAAATTATTAAATATCAATATATTAAACATTTAAATATCAATATATTAAACTATTAAATATCAATACATTAAACTACTAATTATAAATATATTAAACTATTAATTATCAATAAATTAAACATTTAAATAGCATTATCATAGATATCTAGGAACTTCACATATTTTATCATTTCTAGAAATATTCCTAGAAATTTCTTTAATTGTAAAACACAATTGTTGTAAAGTAGATCTATTCAAAAATTTCACATTTCTAATATGTACACCTTGTTTTATTGTGTATTTACCCACTAACGTCATCAAATATGCATTTCAAAGGTCATGTCCTTAGTTTAATCAACTAGGACATGCATATTGAAGTGATGTTTACCTTCATCCGATTAGACCTTACGGATTAATCACATGATACTATCCGTATATACCTAAATGTATCCTCAGCAAAATGCGCTCAGATATATTATTAATTTAATTAAATATTACCATTAAGTCTATAAAAATCTAATCGGTATGTATATAATTATAACTTACATTCTATAATGCAGATTTATACCAGTATACCATTGAACACGCTTCAGATAACATAACGAAGTTAGACTGTTTTTATATTAAAGAATTTCTGAAATACAATATATAATATTGTATTTCAGATATTATTTTATCAATATTGACATATACTCTGCTAACTTTAATTTAAATAATTATATAATATGTAATAAATTGTACGTTTGGTTTTAATATATCGATTGCTGTGAAAACCTACCACAACACATTCACTATACGTTAAACACGGTAGAATATTTTGCTATCGTTTCAATAACTCTTTTTGAAAGGGAAGAATTAGACGTCGAGCAGAAGATGTACAGCGAATTATACTCTAGACATGCAACCTACCTCTCCGAATGTGTTGGAAGGGAATTCTATATAGTCAGTAATAGTAATATTCGTATATGTCAATGCATTATAATTGTTATATGCATGCATAATATCTATAACTTAATTATTATCTATAATACAAGTATATTTTTATATTATGTAAATGAAATTCAATTATTTCTAATTAAATATATTGTGAATTAATTCTTAATCATATATTTATCCGTACAATTAATTATCTTTAATTCTCTATAGCCCCCACCTAATGTATTAAATTACTTCATATTTGGAGAAATACGTTAGTTATATTTAAAATTATGTTTAACAAATTATTAATTATTATCAAATTACAAGGATATAAAATTTATTTCATTAAATAACTATACTTCATAGAATTCATAGAATTATTAATTATTGAATATCATTATTAATTAGTAATTTGTTTAATAGATTCTGCAATTAATTTTGAATACGATGACGTTTATGTAACTTATTACATCGATCTACCAGAAGGTACTCTTATATGCTTATCCTAACTACTGTATTTAATATTTAATGGGTACATAATGGGGATATTTCAAATTACCATATTAAAATATGAATCCAGCCAATCTAATTGATATATAATATTAATATTCTTATTATCTGCATAGAATATAATGATAGACTATATTGATTTGGAGTGAGATTAATTTTAAAATGTATTCAGATGTTCAATAGATTTATCGACTCAGTTATATTTACAACAGTATATTATTATCATGAGAAGATTCTAGTCCGAATACGGTGTGTTTAAATATTAAACTTAAACCTTTTACAGGTTGGTTTGCTCGAGACATTAATTGCCTTCAAGGCGTGACTCAAGCCTGCACTGCGAAGTCTGTAAATAGGGTTAATAGATGTCTACGTATCTCATCTCTATACCAACATCATAACTATGACATTAACTATATCATTTAATATAGAATAGAGTATAACATTAACTAGAGCATTTAATATAGAATAAAGTATGACATTATTTTCAATATCAATTTCTAAAGTAATGTTATTAAATTTATATTTTAAATACATTTAATTTCTTTATAAGACTAAATATATATGAGAGCATAAATATATAATAATATGAATATGTGATAATATGCATTATAATGTAAGTGATCTTATCTAATAAGTCATCTGGATATTCAATTATAGAAGTGTTTAAGTTCTAATAGTGTATTCTCCCTACTCTATTCATACACAATGAATCATAAAAGTTTTCAATTCAGCAAAATCACGTATTTATTTACTTCGTCATGCAGTATCAATAAAGGAACGATTTTCTTGTAATCTATCATATTTCTATATTGTACCTCCTTAATTATCTATGAATGATTTATCTGGTTTATAATCTGAATTGAAATACCTTTTTTAATAAGATTGACATTCTGAAATAATTCATACACTCATGCACGACGCTCATAATGTTATTAAATTTCCAATACATTATAAACAAACATGCACACACGGCTAACAAAAACTTTGGTAAGATGGTCATTTCTCCCTCAGGACAATGTGAGTCATTTCTGTTTTCCTTTCGAGGCCGAATTAGAATACGACGAGAATTTTCTGGAAAATAATCCAGATTCGGGTTTCAATAATGCAACTTTGCTGAACTAAACCTGATTGTAACGTAAATCTACGTGTGTTACGCAATACCATGTAATGACGTAATGCTCCTCGTCGATAGGCGATGTCATCGGATACCCAGAGTTCTTTGTCGAAGTTAGATCTTTGGATGGATGGGGTCGGTGCAGGTTGGAAGGCTATGGCTATGTGATTCTACCTAATAAAGCAGGTTTTAAATTCCGTACGAATATCTCTCCGTGTATTTGACATCTCGCATCTTGGAGATCTTCTGTTAGACATTATTAATGGTTTGATTAGTTTTCACAATATTTTCTAAGTGAGAATGATTTATTTTATCATGTCTCATGTAAATTAATATGTATATTGATAATAGGCTACCTGTAAGAACTAATGCTGAACATGATTTCAAATTAGTATATAATAGTTAAATTATCTTGTTTTATAATATGAAATTAAAAATGTAGAAAATTTTAAAAATATATTTAAATTAGTAAAAAATGTTATGTATCTTTATTATTTATAGTTATTATCTCATAATCAAAATATTAATTAGTAATGCATTTAGCCACGTAATATTATAAATATTATTTAAAATTATATGTAATATAATATTTAGTTGTGTTTAAATATTCTCTGTAATCATATTCAGAATATCATATAATCTAACATGTAGAAATCTACTTTAACCAACCTTTAGGATACTACTTAGAATATTATTTTTATTATAGAATTCAATTTAATATTTAGAATAGTGTTAGATAAATATATTGTAATATATACAATAGAATTCAATTTAATATTGGGGATAGCCTTAAAGATAAATTTATTGTAATGTTTAGAAGATAATTCAATTTAATATTGGGGATAACCTTAAAAATTAATATATTGTAATATTTACAAGAGAATTCAATTTAATATTGGGGATAACCTTAAAGATTAATATATTGTAATATTTACAATAGAATTCAATTTAATATTGGGGATAGCCTTAAAGATTAATATATAGTAATATTTACAATAGAATTCAATTTAATATTGGGGATAGCCTTAAAGATTAATATATTGTAATATTTACAATAGAATTCAATTTAATATTGGGGATAGCCTTAAAGATTAATATATTGTAATATTTACAATAGAATTCAATTTAATATTGGGGATAGCCTTAAAGATTAATATATAGTAATATTTACAATAGAATTCAATTTAATATTGGGGATAGCCTTAAAGATTAATATATTGTAATATTTACAATAGAGTTCAATTTAATATTGGGGATAGCCTTAAAGATAAATGCATTGTATTATTTATAATATCATTTAGCATAACATTTGCTTAGCCTAATGTTCCGAATACTAGTCGGCTATTTCTTAGAATATTATTTAGCTTGCTATTTGGTATATTATTTTTATTAGTGTTTATTAACTTTTAGAATAGAATTTATACTAATTATAAATAGTATTGAAGATAAACATTTAAAAATTATTAATTTAAAAATGTGGACATTTTATTAGAAAACAAATGTTGCCTTACAATTATTTCAACAATAATTTATAATGTTTATATTAATATTTTCACCTTTAGTCTGAAATATTACAATAAACTATATAAATAGATTTATTATTAATAGTTGTTTATCATTATTTCAAAAAAATCATAAAATAAAAATTGAGTATTTAATAAATACTATTTATATAATTATTATTAATGACTTATTATAATTTCTTTAGATTAGTGCAATGTAAAGATTTATTGTCAGAATTACTCTTTTAATAAATACCACTTATCATTGATGCTTACATTATATTTCGACACTTTGCTTCAATGTTATTTTCTAATACTCTAATTTCATCAACCAATCAGGTCGCTCCGTCGAAGATGTGAATTGCTGGAGACCAGGCAATGATTACAAATCAAACCTTCGACGTTTTTTCATCGGAGGTAATCCCGTGCTGGAAGATGCAATCACATGCGCTAAACCTCACTACTTCAAGGTCAATACTCCACTACGTAATAGACCGAATTTGAATAGGCCACCCTAGATGCATAAATTATCAATTACGTGCGACTATGGTCTATGTTGAATAATTCATTATATCAATAAGTTATTCTGTAAATCAATCCATGACCTAAGGTTATAAAGTAGTGAATTATTAAATATGTATATAAATCAAATGACATAAATCTGTTATTAAAATCTATAATCATATACATTTGTAATTAAATGAATATCGCTTCAATTACATTAGTTCATCGGACTTTAATATCACTCATTAAATACATTCTACTATACTTGCAGGATAAATATTTAAGTAAACTTGGTACGAAGACAGAATCCACTGGATCGGTGAAATTAAAATTTAATATTGTTAAGCAGTCGAGGTTTATTTTTTATCTAATTTTAATATTAATAATTCCAGACTTTGCCTCCAGGTTTATTTGACTCATTATTGACTTTTGGCACAGAAAGTTTATCGGAACAAGTACACAAAGGATTGGTAACACAAGCGACGTAACTTTTGATAAATTCTCAGACTTGAGTATCAACATTAATGATGCTATGGGTTAGAGTCTTATGTACACTAGCCCGACTTCATTACAGTCTTATGTACACTAGCCCGACTTCATTACAGTTTATTCCTCACTAACCTGACTTCATTACAGTCTTATGTAAACTAGCCAGACTTCATTACAGTCTTACGTACACTAACCCGACTTCATTACAGTCTTATATACACTAGCCTAACTGATATCTAATAACTAACTAACAGGAGCCTTCCAAGCGGCCAAACAAAGAATGATATGTGCCAGAAAGAATCTTCACACAGAATATTTCAATACAATTAATATTCTTGAAATTGGAAAAACTGATTAATAAATAAAAATTTTCTATTTTTATATAAAAATGTCCATATTTTTTATATTTTTTAATAAATAATTGAATATATAATCGTATTATAACAGATAACAATGCATGCCATAAAATAACAATGGTTGTATTTAGCTCCAGATATCACAGGAGTAACGACCTCTAGATCTTAATCTTTTTAAATAGTCGAGCCCCGCGGAAGAAGACATTTCACCTCTAGAGGTTACGACCTCGAGAAGTACTGCGTCAACATCATGAGCCATGTGTTTAGCATCGCTGTAGAGCATTGTTAATTAATTACAACCAATGAATCCCAATTAACTTTAAAGGATTTTTACTGTTATTTAATAATATTTTATTTTTTGAATTGAATATATTTGATATTTAAAAAAAATGTATAAACAATTTTTCTTAATTTCATGATTCTAAAGTTGAGATGATTACTTACCCGCAAACATAGATATGAGCTCCTCCATTGATTAACTTCCAGAGTTGATCCATGTCGTCTCTCATTAAATGTTGAACATAGACCTGAAAGTTGCAAATAGAACTTAATGTTACAGGAATTTAGTATCTTCTGGTACCTGACTTGATATCTACGGTGATACCTACAACCTTATTAATAGGATTTCGGTTGAATGGATTTTTAAGGAATATTCAACCATTTCACAAATACTAGTCTCCTGATTCTGCGAGAAGGCAGTATTTGGCATATTTGACCCCTACTGACCTTATTTTCCTGATCCCGCGAGAAAGCAGTTCTAAGGCTTGTTATTACTCCATCTTTCTGAAATTGCTCCATTTCCTGTCTGTAGATAAAATCCTCTTCCTTATGTCGGCAACCAAAGTACAAAACCATTTCTCCTATTTTCTTACCTAGATGGAAGACAATAACATTTACATCTAATCTATTTCTTATTCAGAGATGTAATAAAAAACAATCAGTTGCGCAAGTATAATTTAAGTGTTAGCAAAAATATCAATCCGATATCGATAATAATTATATATTCTTCTAACTGCATTTCTACTTCCATACATCTATCCCGTTATCTCTTCCACATCTCCCTCGTCCCCAGCCTGACACTGACCGTCATTGAGAGATTTACTACGCTCCTGAATAAATCCTCTGAAAGGAGCCAATCCAGTTCCGGGACCAATCATGATTACGTCCACGGAGTTCTTGAACGGAAGACGAAATTGCGACTTGCGAATGTAAACTGGAACTGTGCTGTTATAGTGTGTTACGTGTGGTAAGGGAATAATAGGGGTAAGGGAATAATAGGGGTAAGGGAATAATAGGGGTAAGGGAATAATGCGGTCCATGGTAAAGTTTAAGCAGTTTAAGCATCGGATTACGAATAGAGCTATGCAAACTAGACCATAGTTCAACTAGTTTTTACGAACTATAGAACCAACCTTCGAAGCGGTATGTTTTTAAGAAACGTAGTGGCCACGCCCCTTTGCTGGCGTTTAGTGGGCGTGATCCAATCAACCAGCACGGCGGTGATGTGTACAGTGGTGGGGTTCAACTGCGCGTTCGGGGGTGGCGTTAGAAGAGGGCTAGGCGTCGAGGCCATAAACAAGCACCGACCTTGGGAGATGAACTTATGGAGTAGTATCTGGGCTGCAGTTTCGGCAAAACTTCGCAGATGTGGTCAATAGGCGGCCGGAATGATTTGATGTCCTCCAGGAAATGAACAATGGTACGGTGGTTCCTAATTACATAATCGTTGTATTTGTCCTGGAAATGAATAAGTGAGATGAAGTGAGGGGTGGGAGAGAAAGGTTATATGAAGTGAGGAGGGAGAGAGTAGGTAGATATTGTAGTATTGCGATATAGAAATAGTGTAATGGGGTTAATCTTAAGGAGGGAGGGCAAAGGAGAAATAGAGCATTGAGATTGGAGAGTTATGTGATGGAAAGAGGGCTAAGTGGTAGGGAAAGGGCTAAATGGTGGGGAGAGGGCTAAGTGGTAGGGAGAGAGCTAAGTGGTGGGGAGAGGGCTAAGTAGTAGGGAGAGAGCTAAGTGGTGGGGAAAGGTCTAAGTGGTGGGGAGAGAGCTAAGTGGTGGGGAAAGGGCTAAGTGGTAGGGAGAGGGCTAAGTAGTAGGGAGAGAGCTAAGTGGTGGGGAAAGGGCTAAGTGGTGGGGAAAGGGCTAAATGGTGGGGAGAGGGCTAAGTAGTAGGGAGAGAGCTAAGTGGTGGGGAAAGGGCTAAGTGGTGGGGAAAGGGCTAAATGGTGGGGAGAGGGCTAAGTAGTAGGGAGAGAGCTAAGTGGTGGGGAAAGGGCTAAATGGTGGGGAGAGGGCTAAATGGTGGGGAGAGGGCTAAATGGTGGGGAGAGGGCTAAGTGGTAGGGAGAGAGCCAAGTGGTGGGGAAAGGGCTAAGTGGTAGGGAGAGAGCTAAGTGGTGGGGAAAGGGCTAAGTGGTGGGGAAAGGGCTAAATGGTGGGGAGAGGGCTAAGTAGTAGGGAGATGGCTAAATGGTGGGGAGAGGGCTAAGTGGTAGGGAGAGAGCTAAGTGGTGGGGAAAGGGCTAAATGGTGGGGAGAGGGCTAAGTGGTAGGGAGAGAGCTAAGTGGTGGGGAGAGGGCTAAATGGTGGAGATATAAAATGTATAAACCACATTATAATACAATATTTCTATTTAAGCTCTAATGTTAGTTTTAGAATGTATTTTAAGGTAGAATCAAAAGAAAAAGTATTTCCTCATAAAATTGTAAATGTATTACAAACAATTCATGGCATTTGAATGATAGTTATTGAAAACAAAAGAATTTAAAAAATAGTAAATAAAATATTGAGATATAAGTTCATTAAAAATAAACTATAAAATATTAAGATATTAATATTAATAATAAATATTATTGAATATGTATATTATTGATTGCATTCTCCAACATGAGCAATGACATTGTAGGTTAAAATAGAAATACAGACACTTTCTATAATAATTCTACAAATAGTGCAAAATACTAACTATTATATATATATATATATATATTAAGTGATAATATAATTATGATTGACTTCTAACCTTATCCTCGGCTGATTTGCCAGTAAACATTCCAGTAAACTCGTCGAGTTCCTTAAGGTCTGTGAGGTTACATTTTCCATCGGTTGTGAAGAGTTCTTTGATCATGTTGGCCTTGAGCGGAGCAGTGATATCGACGTAGTATGTGAACGCCGTACGGTAGGTAGTTGGGCAAGGGAAGGGGAAATGCTTACTGGCATCCTCTGTTGAAAGGGGTAAAGGGAGTTACGCGTATCGAGATGACTAGGGTGTTATTAAATAGTATTTGGGGTATTAAGCTAGGTTAGTTTAGTATTAAAGTATATTGAATGGAGATAGGGTTTGTCGGAATCATCGTTGGCATTAAGTTGATTTGAGTTAGAGTAATGTAGAGTTAGCAAATATTAAAGGTTAAAATTTAATTTGAATTCAAGTATAATAATAAATATATAATATTTAAAGAACCAACAAAGAAAGTATCAATGTCATTTTAGTTTTGTTGTTATATAATACAAATTATATAAGAATTTATAATAGTTATATTATTCGCAAGAAACCAGATGATTATTTAAACTATTATAAATTATATAATGAAAAAGTAAAAAACGTCCTGGATGTTTACTTGGGATGTTCTAAGTATTCAAATTCAGCCTTATTATTGTGAAATAACATATGAGTGTGTAGGGAGAGTGTAGAGAGTGTAGTGAGTGTATAGTGAGAGTGTAGTTAGTGAGGGAGAGTGTAATGAGTGTAGTGAATGAAGTGAGAGTGTAAAGAGTAGAGTAAGTGTTGTGAAGGTGTAGTGAGACTGTAGTGAGTATAGTGATGGTGTATTAATGGTGTAGTGTAGTGAGGTGAGAGTGTAATCAGAGAGTAAGTAAGTGAAGGTGTAGTGAGGGTGTAGTGAGGGTGTAGTGAAGGTGTAGTGAAGGTGTAGTGAGAGTGTAGTGAGTATAGTGAAGTTGTAGTGAGGGTGTAGTGAGGTGAGGTGAGAGTGTAGTGAGTGTGTAGTGAGGGTGTAGTGAGGGTGTAGTAATGGTGTAGTGTAGTTAGGTGGGAGTGTAATCAGAGAGTAAGTAAGTGAAGGTGTAGTGAGGGTGTAGTGAGGGTGTAGTGAAGGTGTAGTGAAGGTGTAGTGAAGGTGTAGTGAGTATAGTGAGTGTAGTGAGAGTGTAGTGAGTATAGTGAAGTTGTAGTGAGGGTGTAGTGAGGTGAGGTGAGAGTGTAGTGAGGGTGTAGTGAGAGTGTAGAGAGTATAGTGAAGTTGTAGTGAGGGTGTAGTGAGGGTGTAGTGAGAGTGTAGTGAGAGTGTAGTGAGGGTGTAGTGAGGGTGAATTGAGAGTGTAGTTAGAGTGTAGTGAGAGTGTAGTGAGGATGTAGTGAGGGTGTAGTGAGGGTGTAGTGAGGGTATATTGAGGGTGTAGTGAGAGTGTAGTGAGAGTGTAGTGAGGGTGTAGTGAGGGTGTAGTGATGGTGTAGTGAGGGTGTAGTGAGGGTGTAGTGAGGGTATATTGAGGGTGTAGTGAGAGTGTAGTGAGAGTGTAGTGAGGGTGTAGTGAGGGTGTAGTGAGGGTGTAGTGAGAGTGTAGTGAGGGTGTAGTGAGGGTGTAGTGAGGGTATATTGAGGGTGTAGTGAGAGTGTAGTGAGAGTGTAGTGAGGGTGTAGTGAGGGTGTAGTGATGGTGTAGTGAGGGTATATTGAGGGTGTAGTGAGAGTGTAGTGAGAGTGTAGTAGGGTGTAGTGAGGGTGTAGTGAGAGTGTAGTTAGGGTGTAGTGAGGGTATATTGAGGGTGTAATGAGAGTGTAGTTAGGGTGTAGTGAGGGTGTAGTGAGGGTGTAGTGAGAGTGTAGTGAGAGTGTAGTGAGGGTGTAGTGAGGGTGTAGTGAGTGTGTAGTGAGAGTGTAGTGAGGGTGTAGTGAGAGTGTAGTGAGGGTGTAGTGAGGGTGTAGTGAGGGTGTAGTGAGTGTAGTGAGTATAGTGAAGTTGTAGTGAGGGTGTAGTGAGTGTGTAGTGAGGGTGTAGTGAGGGTGTAGTGAGGGTGTAGTGAGGGTGTAGTGAGGGTGTAGTGAGGGTGTAGTGAGGGTGTAGTGAGGGTGTAATGATGATTAAGTGAGGGTGTAGTTAGAGTGTAGTGAGGGTGTAGTGAGGGTATATTGAGGGTGTAATGAGAGTGTAGTTAGGGTGTAGTGAGAGTGTAGTTAGGGTGTAGTGAGGGTGTAGTGAGGGTGTAGTGAAGGTGTAGTGAGAGTGTAGTGAGTATAGTGAAGTTGTAGTGAGGGTGTAGTGAGGGTGTAGTGAGAGTGTAGTGAGAGTGTAGTGAGTATAGTGAAGGTATAGTGAGGGTGTAGTGAGGGTGTAGTGAGAGTGTAGTGAGATGTAGTGAGGGTGTAGTGAGTGTGTAGTGAAGGTGTAGTGAGTGTGTAGTGAGTGTGTAGTGAGGGTGTAGTGAGAGTGTATTGAGGGGTAGTGAGAGTGTAGTGAGGGTGTAGTGAAGGTGTAGTGAGGGTGTAGTGAGAGTGTATTGAGGGGTAGTGAGAGTGTAGTGAGGGTGTAGTGAAGGTGTAGTGAGGGTGTAGTGAGGGTGTAGTGAGGGTGTAGTGAGGGTGTAGTGAGGCTGTAGTGAGGGTGTAGTGAGGGTGTAGTGAGGATGTAGTGAGGGTGTAGTGAGGGTGTAGTGAAGGTGTAGTGAGGGTGTAGTGAGTGTGTAGTGAGGGTGTAGTGAGAGTGTAGAGAGTGTAGTGAGGGTGTAGTGAGGGTGTAGTGATGGTGTAGTGAGGATGTAGTGAGGGTGTAGTGAGGGTATAGTGAGAGTGTAGTGAGGGTGTAGTGAAGGTGTAGTGAGGGTGTAATGATGGTGAAGTGAGGGTGTAGTGAGTGTGTAGTGGGGTGTAGTGAGTGTGTAATGAGGATGTAGTGAGGGTGTAGTGAGAGTGTAGTGAGGATGTAGTGAAGGTGTAGTGAGTGTGTAGTGAGTGTGTAGTGGGGTGTAGTGAGTGTGTAGTGAGGATGTAGTGAGGGTATAGTGAGATTGTAGTGAGTATAGTGAAGGTGTAGTGAGGGTGTAGTGAGTGTGTAGTGAGGGTGTAGTGAGGGTGTAGTGATAGTATATTGAGGATGTAGTGAGGGTGTAGTGAAGGTATATTGAAGGTGTAGTAAGAGTGTAGTGAGGGTGTAGTGAGAGTGTAGTGAAGGTGTAGTGAGAGTGTAGTGAAGGTGTAGTGAGAGTGTATTGAGTATAGTGAAGGTGTAGTGAGGGTGTAGTGAGGGTGTAGTGAGAGTGTAGTGAGGGTGTAGTGAGGGTGTAATGAGAATGTAGTGAAGGTGTAGTGAGGGTGTAGTGAGGGTGTAGTGATAGTGTAGTGAGAGTGTAGTGAGGGTGTAGTGAGGGTGTAGTGAGGGTGTAGTGAGGGTATATTGAGGGTGTAGTGAGAGTGTAGTGAGGGTGTAGTGAGAGTGTAGTGAGGGTGTAGTGAGGGTGTAGTGAGGTTGTAGTGAGGGTGTAGTGAGGGTATATTGAGGGTGTAGTGAGAGTGTAGTGAGGGTGTAGTGAGAGTGTAGTGAGGGTGTAGTGAGAGTGTAGTGAGAGTGTAGTGAGGGTGTAGTGAGAGTGCAGTTAGGGTGTAGTGAGGGTGTAGTGAGATGTAGTGAGGGTGTAGTGAGAGTGTAGTGAGGGTGTAGTGAGAGTGTAGTGAGGGTGTAGTGAGATGTAGTGAGGGTGTAGTGAGAGTGTAGTGAGGGTGTAGTGAGGGTGTAGTGAGAGTGTAGAGAGGGTGTAGTGAGGGTGTAGTGAGGGTGTAGTGAGGGTGTAGTGAGGGTGTAGTGAGATGTAGTGATGGTGTAGTGAGAGTGTAGTGAGGGTGTAGTGAGGGTGTAGTGAGGGTATATTGAGGGTGTAGTGAGAGTGTAGTGAGGGTGTAGTGAGGGTGTAGTGAGAGTGTAGTGAGAGTGTAGTGAGGGTGTAGTGAGAGTGTAGTTAGGGTGTAGTGAGGGTGTAGTTAGGGTGTAGTGAGGGTGTAGTGAGGGTGTAGTGAGATGTAGTGAGGGTGTAGTTAGGGTGTAGTGAGGGTGTAGTGAGATGTAGTAGGGTATAGTGAGAGTGTAGTTAGGGTGTAGTTAGGGTGTAGTGAGGGTGTAGTGAGATGTAGTGAGGGTGTAGTGAGAGTGTAGTTAGGGTGTAGTGAGGGTGTAGAGAGGGTGTAGTGAGAGTGTAGTGAGGATGTAGTAAGGGTGTAGTGATGGTGTAGTGAGGATGTTGTAAGTAAAGATTAACTACTTATGCAATTACTGCATAAAATCTATTACAATACAAATATTAATAAATTATACAGCTTTTAAATATATAGTTATTTGTGTGCCAAGTAACCCTGGAAACCATCCAGGTCATTTTAGTTTTTTTTTATAAAATAAAAGTTAAAATATATTTTATTTCTATTAAAAAAATATTTTTTATTTAAAATAATTATATAAGAATATAGAGTAATTATATCATCTTATAGTTTGTTGGATAGGTATGCCTAGACTATAGTCTGGTGTAATCTATATAAATATATATCATCAGATATTTTAAAGCACCTGGATTCAAAAAGCTAATTATTCATAATATTCTAACCTCCTAAACTACTATTTTAAACGTTATTTTTCAATTACTTCTTACCGTCTACATTACGAAGGGTAAACAATTGGTCCAAATCAACTTCTAGTAGATCTCCGATCTGTTGAACTAGATTTGAGTCGTTCCTCGCAAACAACCCAATATGGTCTCCAGCATCATACCTGCAACAAAGCCATTCAGTAGACACCTCAGAATTTATGTTGGCATTGTAATATTTCGCTATAAAAACAATATCTAATCATGATTTACAAATTTCCTATTCATTTTGAAAGTGCTAGACTTCTGTATGTAATGTAGTTCATAATATATATAATATAGGTTTACACAATATTAGCTATATATAATAGAGTTTTTATATTAAAATGATTACGAGTTAAAAAAAATATCGGAATTAGTGAAATTAGATTACTAGTTAAATAGAATTTCTAATTCATTTCAGTGATTATTGTTATCTTTACTTATCAAACTATCCAGGCTCTCAGAGACGAGGTAGATATTGTACTATGTTACATAAGCATCGAATAAACAATAATTTTAAATTACATATAAATTATAATATAGTAAAATCTATCTACCATTATTAAATTATAATAGAAAGTAAAGTAAAGTAAAGGTATTCTATAGTATTCTATTAATAGCAAATATACTACTTTAGTATTTTATATAAACAGAATATCATATATAGGCTTTAGATTTAATTATATGTCAAGCAATAGGATTGTGATTTATGAATAGTCTGAGATACCACTCCTTCATTTCATGAGAGATATAAAGTATATCAAATATAGGAGAGGAGTACTAGGTACATAACAGGAATTGTTTTTTACTATTTATACAAAAGTTCGAATAAATCAACTGCATACTCATGTGTAGAAATATACACAATTAATGTGAAATTAACACACATTTTATGTGAAATCAACGTATATTTTAAGTGAAATTAACATATATTTTATGTGAAATTTACTTTTGAATAATTAACATTTATTTTATATAAAATTAATATATCTTTTATATAAAATTGACATGTTTTTTATGTGAAATTTAAATGAAATTAACACAAACTTTAAGCGTGAATCAGAGATATCAAATTCAATATGCATACATGATCGGTCACCTCCATTATGTAACTCTTTATTGACCACAACTGGAGCAAGGTAAGGGTTCTTCATGTCGAATGGCCTGACGATATGGAATTAAAGAAGATGTGATATCAAATTTAGGTTTCGATGAGGGTTATTGCATAAAGGGGTTTGGGTGTAGGTGATTAAATTAAGATTTGTACCAGAATTAGAAGTTAAGGCAAAGGGTTTATGTAAACAGACTAAAAAAAATAATCTTTATTAGCGCTTACATTTTCTGTGTCACAAAAGAATTAATTCTAGAAGGTTCTCCGGAATAAATCTTGGCTTTATCGATGCTTCCTTCTTCGTGGTTTGTCAAAGCAAACTGACGCATACTGACAATTAGAGAAAAATGACATCACTAGCTGAAGATATTTTCACATAACTAGCTATAATTACTGTTATATTGCAAGCAGTATCTACTGACACATCACTAGAAATAGATATTATACTATTATAAGCTATAGATATAATTATACCATTAGTTATAGCTAAATTAACTTAAATAGCTTCACTTAATGAGATAAATCTATCTTTACATCACTAGTTATGTAATCAATCTATTTCTAATCTGTTGAATATTGTCAAATATCAGAATAAATCGAATATACTTTCTTATAATTTACACCGAAATAATTACTTTGTTCTAAATGGAATATTTTATACTAAATGGGATAATTTACTATTAAAATTATACCCTTACATCAAAATAACTATATTACAGTAATATACTTAACACTATATGGGATCATTTCTAATACGATTACTTTACACTTAGAGGACTATCTTACGCTAATATAATTACTTTACACCAACAATTACAATTTACACTTACACGACTTCGTCTCCGATATCCACGATACCAAAGTGTTTACAGACTGCTGGCCAAAACTCATCCCTCCAGATCACAAAATCATCTTCTATGCTAAATAGACGCGGGTGTTTTAAGAACGCAGAACTCATCAAAATAGATAAGACACCCAGCGGGCGTTCATTCTTTTAATGCTCAGGGTGTGACTTAAAAATAACAATTATGATTGATTACGAAGTTTATATACGAGAAGATGAGGAGGTAGGCCAAGAGATTAGGAGATGTGGTGAGATGAGATGAGATGTGGTGAGATGTGGTGAGATGTTGTGATATGAGATGAGATGAGATGTGGTGATATGAGATGAGATGTGGTGAGATGAGATGAGATGTGGTGATATGAGATGTGGTGAGATGAGATGAGATGTTGTGATATGAGATGAGATGAGATGTGGTGATATGAGATGAGATGTGGTGAGATGAGATGAGATGCGGTGATATGAGATGAGATGAGATGTGGTGAGATGAGATGAGATGTGGTGAGATGTGGTGTGGTGAGATGAGATGTGGTGAGATGTGATGAGATGTGATGTGATGTGGTGAGATGTGGTGTGGTGAGATGAGATTTGATGAGATGTGATGAGATGTGGTGAGATGTGGTGAGATGAGATGAGGTGTGGTGTGATGTGGTGAGATGTGATGTGGTGAGATGTGGTGAGATGTGATGTGATGTGGTGAGATGAGATGTGGTGAGATGTGGTGAGATGAGATGTGATGTGATGTGGTGAGATGAGATGTGGTGTGATGTGGTGAGATGTGGTGAGATGTGGTGAGATGTGGTGAGATGAGATGAGATGTGGTGAGATGTGGTGAGATGAGATGAGATGTGGTGAGATGTGGTGAGATGAGATGAGATGTGGTGAGATGAGATGTGGTGAGATGAGATGTGGTGAGATGAGATGTGGTGTGATGTGGTGAGATGTGGTGAGATGAGATGTGGTGAGATGAGATGTGGTGAGGTGAGATGTGGTAAGATGAGATGTGGCGAGATGAGATGAGATGTGGTGAGATGAGATGTGGTGTGGTGTGATCTGATGTGGTGAGATGTGGTGAGATGAGATGAGGTGAGATGAGATGTGGTGAGATGTGATGAGATGAGATGTGGTGTGATGTGATGTGGTGAGATGTGGTGAGATGAGATGTGGTGAGATGAGATGAGATGTGGTGTGATGTGATGTGGTGAGATGAGATGTGGTGAGATGTGGTGAGATGAGATGTGGTGAGATGAGATGTAGTGATATGAGATGTAGTGAGATGAGATGTAGTGAGATGAGATGTGGTCAGATGAGATGAGATGTAGTGAGATGAGATGTGGTGTGATGTGGAAAGATGTGGTGAGATGAGATGTGGTGTGATGTGGAAAGATGTGGTGAGATGAGATGTGGTGAGATGAGATGTGGTATGATGAGATCTGGTGAGATGAGATGTAGTGAGATGAGATGTAGTGAGATGAGATGTGGTGTGATGTGGTGAGATGAGATGAGATGTGGTGAGATGTGGTGAGATCAGATGAGATGTGCATATATCTATACAGCGTAGGTGTTGGAGATGATGTAATAAGTAAGATTTGAAGTGAAATGTAAGGTTTTAAGATGAGATGTAAGGAATAAGGTAAGCTGTGATTGAGGAATCTCGATAAGATAGAGGGATGGGGTGTAAGGTAACAAAAGAAATGGTGTCGAAGGTGTCGAAGGTGTCGAAGGTGTCGAAGGTGTCTAAGGTGTCGAAGGTGTCTAAGGTAAGTTTGCTGTAGGCTAACTTTGCATCGTCGTCACCCAAACCCAATTCAAACACTCTGTAAGCTCCCATTTCGGAGAGTCTGGTGTCGACTAGTTTAGCCATGGCGTTGAAGTGTTCGTAAGTTTTATTTCCCAGTCCGAATACCTGAATACAAAGCCTCGATTACACCAAACGCTATTAATATACCGACACGAATGTATTTGATTGAGTTATAAATATATA
The DNA here is from genome assembly GCA_964035775.1 of Osedax frankpressi. Lineage (NCBI taxonomy): Eukaryota > Metazoa > Annelida > Polychaeta > Sabellida > Siboglinidae > Osedax > Osedax frankpressi. Next base: position 3,992,833 of record OZ038313.1, read on the forward strand.
AATATGCTGAAATTATCTTATATGAAGAATTATTAATTACTAAAAATTTTTTTTATTACTTATTAAAATACAGTAAAAAAAGGTAGATAATATTAATAAAAATTATTTAAAGTTATATATATCAATTAACATTAATTATTATTAAAAGAGATAAAGACGATGACATTCAAAGTAATTAGATGAGAAACTAACGGCATAATTTAGACCTTTGAGTGATATATCGTCGTTATCTTCCTTTAACCAATCGAAGAAGTCTTGGGTATTGTCTGTAGGATCACCTTCTCCGTAAGTAGCTACGCAGAACACCACCAGGGGTCGTTCTATCTCCGTGGCTAAACGAGCTAGGTCAGCCTATATAGATGGTATTAGTAGAGGTCAGATTAAGGTAGTGTTTATAAGGTACCAAGCAATACTCTTAACAACAGTTATCAACTACTTAACAAAGTAATTAGTAAATATAATCAACTACTTAACAAAGTAATTAGTAAATATAATCAACTATTTACAAAGTAATTATAATCAATTACTTATAAAAATAATTAATAAATATAATCAACTACTTAACAAAATAATTAGTAAATATAATCAACTATTTACAAAGTAATTATAATCAATTACTTATCAAAATAATTAATAAATATAATCAACTACTTAACAAAATAATTAGTAAATATAATCAACTATTTACAAAGTAATTATAATCAATTACTTATAAAAATAATTAATAAAAATAATCAACTACTTAACAAAATAATTAGTAAATATAATCAACTATTTACAAAGTAATTATAATCAATTACTTATCAAAATAATTAATAAATATAATCAACTACTTAACAAAATAATTAGTTAACAAAGGATTTAATTACTAGCAGGCAATTAAAACTCAAAATACAATATCATCAAAGTTACTTTTAGAAACTTACTAAAATAATACCAGAACCTCTAAGACAACTCATAATAAATACATACGATACAATCTCATACCATATCTTACCATATCAAATTCCTCCGGATCAGCGGCCATTCCTTTTTGCATTCCATACCTGGCCGAGTCTTTACTAAGTCGAATTGCAAAATCTTCACCAGTTCCAGTTTGCGATCCGTAGAATGAGATCATTTGACGTCCCTGTAAGTGTAAGATAGTTTGTGATCAGGGACACTTCTTGGAATGCTTCGACGAGGAGGTTTATAATAAGTTCTAGGTGCGGATACTTACGGAGTTTTTCATTTTAGTTACAAAACTCGAGTCCTGTAACACATCTGTACTGAAAGAGAAGAGGTGAATTAAAATCTCTGCAATAAAAAATAGTAATAGATTTTTTTAAAAAGAAATAATGATTTTATATATAATTTAAAATACAAACTCTACAGCTTCAGTTTTCGCTGTGTGTCGGAAATTCGGTATGGAATTATCGTTTTTCCTATTTCTTACTCCAAACCAATAAACAAGTAAACTAGCCATTGAACCCAAAACAAGATAGTCCATAGGGCCTAACATCGATAGTATCTCGGGTGTCATCTGTAATGTGTGTAATGTAATAATACACTTTATTATAATAATAAGTAATGCATAAATTAATAGTCTACGTGCAAATATTCATTGTAAAATAACCTTTAAAATATAATTTAGTAATACTCCTAATTAAAAAAATACTAAAAAGTCACTTATAAATTATTATCCAATTCTTATATATATGTATATTATAATATTGAAAAAAAAATAATAAGATAATGGAGATATATTATGTAAATAAATTAATTTGTATTATAATGTAAATATAAAAATGAAATATTTAATACAAATTAATAAGTGACATTTGAAAAATTCCACATGATATAAATATTGATTTGATATATATCAGCTGATAGCTATATACTTATATTAACCAATCATAAACGGTTTATTATATTAGAGAATATAATGAACATTATATTTATTTATCTTATTTTATAATAAATATGTATTAGTTAATTAATAAAATTACCGTAGTACATTATTAGATAATTCATATATAGATCATTTATAAATCAATATTTTGTAAATAAAACTTATAATGTATTTACAAAATATTAATCCACTTATAATCATTGGTTAAATATTTTCATATGGTGCAATTTAAATTAGTAACCATCTGTAATTATTTTTCTTCCACTCAAATGATTTTATTGAAAATAACATAAAACTATAATTAATAAGCTATGAGCGATTCTATAAATAAAGAAACCCAAATATCAAATAGTGTGTTATCTCCATCTGCCGCTCCTTTTAATCCAAATGTAATTATAAGTCAACTTTCATGTTTATCCACAAATTCAGGTATGGTTACATTATTTTGTTGATTATTATTCTTTAGAAATAGTATACAAAATACTTAATTTGATAAATTAATTTCTTTTCAATTTAAATATTATATTAATTTTTGGATCGAGTCAACGATTACCAAATTATCACCTTCGCAAAACCTGAGCACCACTTACTCTGCATATTCACTGTATCTTTAATTGCCATTCGATGATTTTTCTAAACGAGACTGGAATATTTCAGTAATTACAATATTACAATTCTATTACAATTATATATTACCTATTCTATTATAAACAAAACTACTTTCTATATGTTTAATGTGATTTCAGATATTTAATGAATGCTATTTTATATACAAAAAACAAAATAACCGTATTCGTTATAATATCCACTGTAAATATTTAGTGTTTAAACTGAGTCAGTCCCAGCAAAATAGTTGAATGATTTTCAGATTCGGATTTTAAGTGTCTTTTAAAAAAAAATTAGTTCCCCATTTTAATTTTCTCTCAAATATTTTGGATTTCATCCCTTATTTATTTTTTATAAACTTTATAATTTTATATAACTTTATAATTTTGATGAAAATTAAAAACAAATTTTATTCAAATTATTTGTGTAGATAAATTGAATGAATTAATTTAGTCAATAACAATGAACTGTTTTCTTATAAATTATTGAGATTTATAATATTACATTAGTCATTGATTATATATTGATAATTCAATAAACTTAAAACACTTAATTTGACAACTGAAATGATTTAAATTATTTTTCTAAAAACTAAATTCTAGAAGATACAATTCAATTAACCTCTAATACAATTCACAGCTATACTTATCATTTCGCAATCTAAATGAAAAAATGTAAATTTATATGTAAAAGTTTATATATTATACCAGATTCCATTAACCCATTATGCAAATGATGTACATTAATATATGCATTTGCAAAAGTGTAATAAATAGTTCTAAATGTAATGAAATTCTAAGCTATCACTACTTTATGTATGTTAATATCAATAATTTTAAACTGGTGTATTCTGTGACCAACATAAATGTGAGTACATTATATGAAGAAATTCAATATATTAGAATCATCAATTTATATACCATATGAAAATGATGACATTTTTAATCAATTCATGTAAAGGAAATTTGCCAATTAACCCTGAATAATGTTGAGTAGAGGTTAAATAAGTTATTAAAATTACCTCTTATTAATAGTTTACAATATTGTATCTTTATAATTGTATTAATTGTAATTTTATGCTAAAAAATGATCTTAATAATATTTTAGCTTTTTGCAAAATATTTTTCCCAAATAATTCCTATTTCTATTATATGACCACATTTGTATTTTATTAGTGTGTATAATATGATGAATATATTTTAGTAATATAAATATTATTAAAATATAAAGAATACATTTCAAAAATGTAATAATATAATAGTACACATTTTTTACATTTTGTTTTAACCCATAAATGTGTAATACATAATTATTTATAATAAGTGATTATTTAATCTGAATCTTTGTTATAAATTGTATATTATGTGATGATTCCAATAAATATCTTTAATAGTAAAAATGTTAGCACAAATTAGGAAACTAATTTTTTTATTTAAATTGTAACAATAATATTTAAATTTATTAAAATTCCTCTCTATTCTACATTCATCGGAATTAATATTATATTTCTAATGGATGAAAGTGAATAACATATATATATATATAAAATGACATTCATTCAATACCATGTGAGTTTATAGATACACTTAAACTCCAGTAACAGTTATCGTTTACTAGTTTTGTATTAATATTTAATTACTGGAATCTATTTTTTCTCTTTGACAGATGACAAAAGCAAAAACATAAAAAGTAGACAGACTGTAACTCGCTATTTCAAGAGAAATCATGTAACGGACATGGCTAGTAATGTAAATAACTCTTCAGCATATCAATGCAATGATTCAATCCTAGGAGAAGGCAGGCCAAGTGATTTATCATCCAGTTCGCAAGCTAAATGTAATAAATCCAAACGGAAACGTGAATATGCCAAGAAAAAAGTGAGTACTAAATTAACCGCAGGAAATGCAAGTTCCGATGTATCCATTAATCGATCGGAAGAGTTCCAACAATCGTCGACGCAAAATCAAAACTGCAACGAAGCAAAAGATAGCGAGCTACATTCCAGTAAAAGTAGCAGAAAGGAGAGTAATCGTGTAACCCGGCATATAGATGCACGAGGCAATACACCTAAGAAAGATCCCTCGAAACTTTTGCCAACGCATCCTTGTCCCGCCGGTGTTTCTGCGGCAACATTTAGTGGTAATCGATGCGACCAACGGAACGCTTCTTATCGGCGCAATAATTGTAATCGAGGATATTCGCGGGGGAACCTTCGAAACCACGAATATACGAACAACTCGAGAAGCTACGACGAACAGCCTTCATCGAGTGGATATTGTAACGACGACAACCCGACGTTTTATTTACAAACTGATAATAATTTGCTTCCGAATTCAACCTCGAACTACCGCGTCAACCCGCAGGCAAATTTTAACAACAGGAGAAATAAATACCGCGTCGATAACGGAAATGAATTCCGGAAGAACAATTTTCAGCAAACTCACCCCTCTCAATTTCCTAACCATCCCAACTTCCCTCGGCCACCTCAACCGTACATGCATAATGGCGAACGCGGACCGAGTGTAGGGGATATGGATTCAAACCGAGGATATGGTAGGGGCTCAGAAAGGGTGAAGTGTAGGGTTACGAGTTGGGGGAGGGCTAGAGGGACGGGTAGCGGTAACCAAAGGTACGGACGAGGTCGAGGCTGTGGGTATCGCGAACACATCTCGAGACCCGGTACGGAGGAGGAGTCACAGGATAACGAAGGCGGAAAGCTGACACTGAATAACAGAACGCGGGATCGTTTGCAGTACATTTCGGGTCTACGCGAAGGTGAATTCAACACCACTAACATCATAAGGCACATTGTACCAGAAGGACTAGACCTGTCAACACAAAGAGGTTACAGCCATTACCTTGTCCTATAATTTGAGTTACTAGTTAACAATACTTAATATATCTAATAACGAGTAATTTTCAATAAAAATAATTAAATTTCATTACCTTTATTTTATTTCCCAAAAATTAAATAATCTATTCACATTCCTTTTGCTATCTCATTTATTTATTTCAATTATTTATATTTACGTAAAGTTATACTCTAGGTTTTGTATCTATTTTGAGTTATGGTATAATACTCCATTTGGTGATAAAACTTACTTACAATTCTTTGACAACTTCCTAATAATGCCATGACAACGTCCTAACCCTTGACAACTCACTAGAAACTCCTTGACAACTCCCTATCAATGCATTGACAATTCCCTAACTACGCCTTGACACTACGAAACTAATTGACAGTACCCTAACAATGCCTCGACACCGCAGGTCAGTTGATTGACCAGCTGAGTCGTGAGAACTACGAATGTATGGTTTGCATGGAGTCTATATTGTCTCGTCAGTCTATTTGGTCATGTCCTCAATGTTCACATGCTTTCCACTTGAAATGCGTTCGCGAGTGGTCTACTAATGAATGCAGTAAGGATGAGAATGACGCAGGTATGTGTAGACTATGCAATGGATAGTAGGGGAAGTGAAGTTAGTGATAAGTGAGAGGAGGGGAAGGGAAGTGTGAGATAAGTGAGAGGAGGGGAAGGGAAGTTAGTGATAAGTGAGAGGAGGGGAAGTGAAGTTAGTGATAAGTGAGAGAAGGGGAAGGGAAGTGTGAGATAAGTGAGAGGAGGGGAAAGGAAGTGTGAGATAAGTGAGAGAAGGGGAAGGGAAGTGTGAGATAAGTGAGAGGAGGGGAAAGGAAGTGTGAGATAAGTGAGAGGAGGGGAAGGGAAGTTAGTGATAAGTGAGAGAAGGGGAAGGGAAGTTAGTGATAAGTGAGAGGAGGGGAAGGGAAGTTAGTGATAAGTGAGAGGAGGGGAAGGGAAGTTAGTGATAAGTGAGAGGAGGGGAAGGGAAGTGTGAGATAAGTGAGAGGAGAGGAAGGGAAGTGTGAGATAAGTGAGAGGAGGGGAAGTGAAGTTAGTGATAAGTGAGAGGAGGGGAAGTGAAGTTAGTGATAAGTGAGATGAGGGGAAGGGAAGTGTGAGATAAGTGAGAGGAGGGGAAGGGAAGTTAGTGATAAGTGAGAGGAGGGGAAGGGAAGTTAGTGATAAGTGAGAGAAGGGGAAGTGAAGTGTGAGATAAGTGAGAGGAGGGGAAGGGAAGTTAGTGATAAGTGAGAGAAGGGGAAGGGAAGTTAGTGATAAGTGAGAGGAGGGGAAGGGAAGTTAGTGATAAGTGAGAGGAGGGGAAGGGAAGTGTGAGATAAGTGAGAGGAGGGGAAGGGAAGTGTGAGAGGAGGGTAAGGGAAGTGTGAGATAAGTGAGAGGAGGGGAAGGGAAGTGTGAGATAAGTAAGAGGAGGGGAAGTGAAGTTAGTGATAAGTGAGAGGAGGGGTAGTGAAGTTAGTGATAAGTGAGAGAAGGGGAAGGGAAGTGTGAGATAAGTGAGAGGAGGGGAAGGGAAGTTAGTGATAAGTGAGAGAAGGGGAAGGGAAGTGTGAGATAAGTGAGAGGAGGGGAATGGAAGTTAGTGGTAAGTGAGAGGAGGGGAAGTGAAGTTAGTGATAAGTGAGATCAGGGGAAGTGAAGTTAGTGATAAGTGAGATCAGGGGAAGTGAAGTTAGTGATAAGTGAGAGGAGGGGAAGTGAAGTTAGTGATAAGTGAGATCAGGGGAAGTGAAGTTAGTGATAAGTGAGATCAGGGGAAGGGAAGTGTGAGATAAGTGAGAGGAGGGGAAGGGAAGTGTGAGATAAGTGAGAGGAGGGGAAGGGAAGTGTGAGATAAGTGAGAGGATGGGAAGTGAAGTGTGAGATAAGTAAGAGGAGGGGAAGGGAAGTCAGAGATAAGTGAGAGAAGGGGAAGGGAAGTTAGTGATAAGTGAGAGGAGGGGAAGGGAAGTGTGAGATAAGTGAGAGGAGTGGAAGGGAAGTGTGAGATAAGTGAGAGGAGGGGAAGTGAAGTGTGAGATAAGTGAGAGAAGGGGAAGTGAAGTTAGTGATAAGTTAGAGGAGGGGAAGGGAAGTGTGAGATAAGTGAGAGGAGGGGAAGTGAAGTTAGTGATAAGTGAGAGGAGGGGAAGGGAAGTGTGAGATAAGTGAGAGGAGGGGAAGGGAAGTGTGAGATAAGTGAGAGGAGGGGAAGTGAAGTGTGAGATAAGTGAGAGAAGGGGAAGTGAAGTTAGTGATAAGTGAGAGGAGGGGAAGTGAAGTTAGTGATAAGTGAGAGAAGGGGAAGGGAAGTGTGAGATAAGTGAGATGAGGGGAAGGGAAGTTAGTGATAAGTGAGAGAAGGGGAAAGGAAGTGTGAGATGAGTGAGAGGAGGGGAAGGGAAGTTAGTGATAAGTGAGAGAAGGGGAAAGGAAGTGTGAGATAAGTGAGAGAAGGGGAAGTGAAGTTAGTGATAAGTGAGAGAAGGGGAAGGGAAGTGTGAGATAAGTGAGAGGAGGGGAAGTGAAGTTAGTGATAAGTGAGAGGAGGGGAAGGGAAGTTAGTGATAAGTGAGAGAAGGGAAAGGGAAGTTAGTGATAAGTGAGAGGAGGGGAAGGGATGTGTGATATAAGTGAGAGGAGGGGAAGGGAAGTGTGAGATAAGTGAGAGGAGGGGAAGTGAAGTTAGTGATATGTGAGAGAAGGGGAAAGGAAGTGTGAGATAAGTGAGAGGAGGGGAAGTGAAGTTAGTGATAAGTGAATGAAGGGGAAGGGAAGTGTGAGATAAGTGAGAGGAGGGAAAGGGAAGTTAGTGATAAGTGAGAGAAGGGGAAAGGAAGTGTGAGATAAGTGAGAGGAGGGGAAGTGAAGTGTGTGATAAGTGAGAGGAGGGGAAGTGAAGTTAGTGATAAGTGAGAGGAGGGAAAGTGAAGTTAGTGATAAGTGAGAGAAGGGGAAGGGAAGTTAGTGATAAGTGAGAGGAGGGGAAGTGAAGTTAGTGATAAGTGAGATCAGGGGAAGTGAAGTTAGTGATAAGTGAGATCAGGGGAAGGGAAGTGTGAGATAAGTGAGAGGAGGGGAAGGGAAGTGTGAGATAAGTGAGAGGAGGGGAAGTGAAGTTAGTGATAAGTGAGAGGAGGGGAAGTGAAGTTAGTGATAAGTGAGAGAAGGGGAAGGGAAGTTAGTGATAAGTGAGAGGAGGGGATGGGAAGTGTGAGATAAGTGAGAGGAGGGGAAGTGAAGTTAGTGATAAGTGAGAGGAGGGGAAGGGAAGTTAGTGATAAGTGAGAGGAGGGGAAGGGAAGTGTGAGATAAGTGAGAGGAGGGGAAGTGAAGTTAGTGATAAGTGAGAGGAGGGGAAGGGAAGTGTGAGATAAGTGAGAGGAGGGGAAGGGAAGTTTGAGATAAGTGAGAGGAGGGGAAGTGAAGTGTGAGATAAGTGAGAGAAGGGGAAGTGAAGTTAGTGATAAGTGAGAGAAGGGGAAGGGAAGTGTGAGATAAGTGAGAGGAGGGGAAGGGAAGTGTGAGATAAGTGAGAGGAGGAGAAGTGAAGTGTGAGATAAGTGAGAGAAGGGGAAGGGAAGTTAGTGATAAGTGAGAGGAGGGGAAGGGAAGTTAGTGATAAGTGAGAGGAGGGGAAGGGAAGTGTGAGATAAGTGAGAGGAGGGGAAGGGAAGTGTGAGATAAGTGAGAGGAGGGGAAGTGAAGTTAGTGATAAGTGAGAGGAGGTGAAGTGAAGTTAGTGATAAGTGAGAGGAGGGGAAGGGAAGTTAGTGATAAGTGAGAGGAGGGGAAGTGAAGTTAGTGATAAGTGAGAGGAGGGGAAGGGAAGTTAGTGATAAGTGAGAGGAGGGGAAGTGAAGTTAGTGATAAGTGAGAGGAGGGGAAGTGAAGTGTGAGATAAGTGAGAGGAGGGGAAGGGAAGGGAAGTGTGAGATAAGTGAGAGGAGGGGAAGTGAAGTGTGAGATAAGTGAGAGGAGGGGAAGGGAAGTTAGTGATAAGTGAGAGGAGGGGAAGTGAAGTTAGTGATAAGTGAGAGGAGGGGAAGGGAAGTTAGTGATAAGTGAGAGGAGGGGAAGTGAAGTTAGTGATAAGTGAGAGGAGGGGAAGGTAAGTGTGAGATAAGTGAGAGGAGGGGAAGTGAAGTTAGTGATAAGTGAGAGAAGGGGAAGGGAAGTGTGAGATAAGTGAGAGAAGGGGAAGTGAAGTTAGTGATAAGTGAGATAAGGGGAAGGGAAGTGTGAGATAAGTGAGAGGAGGGGAAAGGAAGTGTGAGATAAGTGAGAGGAGGGGAAGGGAAGTGTGAGATAAGTGAGAGAAGGGGAAGGGAAGTTAGTGATAAGTGAGAGGAGGGGAAGGGAAGTGTGAGATAAGTGAGAGGAGGGGAAGGGAAGTGTGAGATAAGTGAGAGGAGGGGAAAGGAAGTGTGAGATAAGTGAGAGGAGGGGAAGGGAAGTGTGAGATAAGTGAGAGAAGGAGAAGGGAAGTTAGTGATAAGTGAGAGGAGGGGAAGGGAAGTGTGAGATAAGTGAGAGGAGGGGAAAGGAAGTGTGAGATAAGTGAGAGGAGGGGAAGGGAAGTGTGAGATAAGTGAGAGAAGGGGAAGGGAAGTTAGTGATAAGTGAGAGGAGGGGAAGGGAAGTGTGAGATAGGTGAGAGGAGGGGAAGGGAAGTGTGAGATAAGTGAGATGAGGGGAAGGGAAGTTAGTGATAAGTGAGAGGAGGGGAAGGGAAGTGTGAGATAAGTGAGAGGAGGGGAAAGGAAGTGTGAGATAAGTGAGAGGAGGGGAAGGGAAGTGTGAGATAAGTGAGAGAAGGGGAAGGGAAGTTAGTGATAAGTGAGAGGAGGGGAAGTGAAGTTAGTGATAAGTGAGAGGAGGGGAAGGGAAGTGTGAGATAAGTGAGAGGAGGGGAATTGAAGTTAGTGATAAGTGAGAGGAGGGGAAGGGAAGGGAATTGTGAGATAAGTGAGAGGAGGGGAAGGGAAGTGTGAGATAAGTGAGAGGAGGGGAAGGGAAGTGTGAGATAAGTGAGAGGAGGGGAAGTGAAGTTAGTGATAAGTGAGAGAAGGGAAAGGGAAGTGTGAGATAAGTGAGAGGAGGGGAAGTGAAGTTAGTGATAAGTGAGAGGAGGGAAAGGGAAGTGTGAGATAAGTGAGAGGAGGGGAAGGGAAGTGTGAGATAAGTGAGAGGCGGGGAAAGGAAGTGTGAGATAAGTGAGAGGAGGGGAAGTGAAGTTAGTGATAAGTGAGAGAAGGGAAAGGGAAGTGTGAGATAAGTGAGAGGAGGGGAAGGGAAGTGTGAGATAAGTGAGAGGCGGGGAAAGGAAGTGTGAGATAAGTGAGAGGAGGGGAAGTGAAGTTAGTGATAAGTGAGAGGAGGGGAAGTGAAGTTAGTGATAAGTGAGAGAAGGGAAAGGGAAGTGTGAGATAAGTGAGAGGAGGGAAGGGAAGTGTGAGATAAGTGAGAGGCGGGGAAAGGAAGTGTGAGATAAGTGATAGGAGGGGAAGGGAAGTTAGTGATAAGTGAGAGGAGGGGAAGGGAAGTGTGAGATAAGTGATAGGTATAAGATAAGCAGAGGTAAAGTGATGAAGATGTTTATGGAGATAAGGAGTATTATAACATTAGTAGAAAAGGAAATTATGCATATATACATGATCAAAACGGAGGACAATCTGGTATAGGTATAGAAGTGAGATGATAGGGTGAGATAGAAGAAAAAAGAAAGGTAGTACGTGGGAGAGATTCAAGGATCCGTAGAAGGATAACAGATTGGAAAATGATGGTAGATAGAGAGATAAGATGATTGGGAAGATTATATAAGGAAGGAAGGAATGAAGTGATTCAATACAATTGTATTTTCATGATCAGATATTAAAAATCTATATTTTGCTGTTTCAGAATGTTGGAGGTGCCCTGGATGTCAGAATGCAACTAACAAAATGTGTGTGTACACATATAGGTGCTTTTGTGGTAAGTACTGAAGGTTTAATATGTCAACTTAATGTGACACCTTAAATGTTAAAAACTTTAGTGCTATTTGATTTCCATTGTGTATTTAATTGAATTCCATTTTAGTTTTAATTTCAACTTTACTTGACTATTTATTGATTTGATTGTAAAAGACTTTGTGTTCTTAGGTAAGGAAAAAGAACCTCACTACAACCCCAACTACACGCCCCACTCTTGCGGCGAGTTATGTTTAAGGGAAAGAGGAAACAATTGTCCTCATAAATGCAACTTGTTTGTAACACTCATTTCACTTTCTCTTCTCTTCTCTTTCCTAGCTCCATTTCTCATATCGATGTAATTCTCAATTATCTCATACAACTCTACTAACATACTTATATATCTCTTTTCCTTTATCATATTATGTAATATGCAACCTACATGATAGATTATGTCATCCTGGTCCGTGTCCCCTTTGCACTTCAACGCACGTCAAAACTTGTTTCTGCAAACGAACGAGGTTTTCTATTTGAACCTAAAAGTAAAATAAGAATCCACCGATGAAATAAATGAAAATAAAAATGTAATAGATTAACATCGCCTATCGGTTAACGCCGTGACCTTTTAACATTAACATCTCGTCGTTGTATCCTCGACCCCATCTAGCCACACCATTCGCTGCGGATCTGGAGTTACTTTCACCTGTTCAAAAGATTGCAACCGTCTTCTGAATTGCGGCCGCCATTTCTGTAAGCAAATATGCCACGACGGATCTTGTAGTCCATGCGATGAAGTGGTGAATAATGGTAGGCATTGACACTTGACACTCCGACACACTCCGACACACTCCGACATACTCCGACACACTCCGACATACTCCGACACACTCCCACACACTCCGACACACTCCGACACACTCCGACACACTCCGACACACTCCGACACACTCCGACACACTCCGACATACTCCGACACACTCCGACATACTCCGACACACTCCCACACACTCCGACACACTCCGACACACTCCGACACACTCCCACACACTCCGACACACTCCGACACACTCCGACACACTCCGACACACTCCGACACACTCCGACACACTCCGACACACTCCGACACTCTCCGACACACTCCGACACACTCCGACACACTCCGACACACTCCGACACACTCCGACACACTCCGACACACTCCGACATACTCCGACACACTCCGACACACTCACCCTTAATGACGACGTTATCTCATAAACCCTCGTGTTCCCGCAAACTCACATACTCCATCCCCATTACCCATAAATCTCAATCACTCGGCTACTCTCATGCAAACCACTCTACAAAGCATCCCGCTACATTGCTAATATCCTTCCCATCTTCATACCCTTCAGATTTCACCACCACATTAGCCCAACACCTCCATACACTGCTTCTCTCCTTTATATCCCTACCCTCGCATCCCCTCTCCTCCAGACTGCTATTGTGGGAAAGAAGTAAATCAGAACACTTGTGGAAGTAAAGAATCAAGAATCATAAATTTTTCTTGTAATTTGGAATGTGATAAGTTAGTGGTTCAAATAGTTTTTTGTGGGTTAAATATGGTTTCTAATAAATATGTTAGTAAATAGGGTTTCTACTAAATATGTTAGTAAATAGGGTTTCTACTAAATATGTTAGTAAATAGGGTTTTTACTAAATATGTTAGTAAATAGGATTTCTACTAAATATGTTAGAAAATAGGGTTTCTACTAAATATGTTAGTAAATAGGGTTTTTACTAAATATGTTAGTAAATAGAGTTTCTACTAAATATGTTAGTAAATAGAGTTTCTACTAAATATGTTAGTAAATAGGGTTTCTACTAAATATGTTCGTAAATAGGGTTTCTATTAATTATGTTAATAAATAGGGTTTCTACTAAATATGTTAGTAAATAGGGTTTCTACTAAATATGTTAGTAAATAGGGTTTCTACTAAATATGTTAGTAAATAGGGTTTCTATTAATTATGTTAATAAATAGGGTTTCTACTAAATATGTTCGTAAATAGGGTTTCTATTAATTATGTTAATAAATAGGGTTTCTACTAAATATGTTAGTAAATAGGGTTTCTACTAAATATGTTAGTAAATAGGGTTTCTACTAAATATGTTAGTAAATAGGGTTTCTACTAAATATGTTAGTAAATAGGGTTTCTACTAAATATGTTAGTAAATAGGGTTTTTACTAAATATGTTAGTAAATAGAGTTTCTACTAAATATGTTAGTAAATAGGGTTTTTACTAAATATGTTAGTAAATAGAGTTTTTACTAAATATGTTAGTAAATAGAGTTTCTACTAAATATGTTAGTAAATAGGGTTTTTACTAAATATGTTAGTAAATAGAGTTTCTACTAAATATGTTAGTAAATAGGGTTTCTACTAAATATGTTAGTAAATAGGGTTTCTACTAAATATGTTCGTAAATAGGGTTTCGATTAATTATGTTAATAAATAGGGTTTTTACTAAATATGTTAGTAAATAGGGTTTCTACTAAATATGTTAGTAAATAGGGTTTCTACTAAATATGTTAGAAAATAGGGTTTCTACTAAATATGTTAGTAAATAGGGTTTCTACTAAATATGTTAGTAAATAGGGTTTTTGTTAAATATGTTAGTAAATAGAGTTTCTACTAAATATGTTAGTAAATAGAGTTTCTACTAAATATGTTAGTAAATAGGGTTTCTACTAAATATGTTCGTAAATAGGGTTTTTACTAAATATGTTAGTAAATAGGGTTTCTACTAAATATGTTAGTAAATAGGGTTTCTACTAAATATGTTAGTAAATAGGGTTTCTATTAATTATGTTAATAAATAGGGTTTCTACTAAATATGTTCGTAAATAGGGTTTCTATTAATTATGTTAATAAATAGGGTTTCTACTAAATATGTTAGTAAATAGGGTTTCTACTAAATATGTTAGTAAATAGGGTTTCTACTAAATATGTTAGAAAATAGGGTTTTTACTAAATATGTTAGAAAATAGGGTTTTTACTAAATATGTTAGTAAATAGGGTTTCTACTAAATATGTTAGAAAATAGGGTTTTTACTAAATATGTTAGAAAATAGGGTTTTTACTAAATATGTTAGTAAATAGGGTTTCTACTAAATAATACATATTTAGTAAATATGTTAGAAAATAGGGTTTTTACTAAATATGTTAGAAAATAGGGTTTCTACTAAATATGTTAGTAAATAGGGTGTATATAGTGTTCTAAAATTGGGTGTCTGTATTTTGTATAGTAGTGTAAGACAAGTATAATTTATATTTGAAAAAAATATCATGGAAAACAAAATTTAAAATAAAAACAACATTTATTTCATATTAATTTGAGAAATTTACAAAATGCAGCATTTTGAAATGTACACATCACCGTTGTAAACAACTCTGCCACCCTGGGGAGTGTAACAAGTGTCACTTGGGTCCAGATGAACTCAACCACTGTCCTTGCGGCCGAGTGGAACTCTCCTCTCTGACTACTACAGTCAGAAGCAGCTGCAGTGATACCATTGTCTGCTGCGACAATGTGTGCGGTAAACTCTTCAACTGCGGATCCAAAGGTTTATATCTCTTCATCTTTTATCACTTTTTTTCTTAAACTATGCATCTAAATCTTGTCTTAATTCTACACTATCTTATATCACTTCTCATCATCACTCCATACCCTCTCATCACTCCATACCCTCTCACCATCACTCCATACCCTCTCATCATCACTCCATACCCTCTCATCACTCCATACCCTCTCATCATCACTCCATACCCTCTCATCATCACTACATACCCTCTCATCATCACTCCATACCCTCTCATCATCACTCCATACCCTCTCATCACTCCATACCCTCTCATCATCACTCCATACCCTCTCATCATCACTCCATACCCTCTCATCACTCCATACCCTCTCATCACTCCATACCCTCTCATCATCACTCCATACCCTCTCATCACTCCATACCCTCTCATCATCACTCCATACCCTCTCATCACTCCATACCCTCTCATCACTCCATACCCTCTCATCATCACTCCATACCCTCTCATCACTCCATACCCTCTCACCATCACTCCATACCCTCTCATCATCACTCCATACCATCTCATCATCACTCCATACCCTCTCATCACTCCATACCCTCTCACCATCACTCCATACCCTCTCATCATCACTCCATACCCTCTCATCACTCCATACCCTCTCATCATCACTCCATACCCTCTCATCACTCCATACCCTCTCATCATAACTCCATACCCTCTCATCATTACTCCATACCCTCTCATCACTCCATACCCTCTCATCACTCCGCACCCTCTCATCATCACTCCATATCCTCTCATCACTCCATACCCTCTCATCACTCCATACCCTCTCATCACTCCATACCCTCTCATCATAACTCCATACCCTCTCATCACTCCGCACCCTCTAATCATCACTCCATACCCTCTCATCATCACTCCATACCCTCTCATCATAACTACATACCCTCTCATCATCACTCCATACCCTCTCATCATCACTCCATACCCTCTCATCATAACTACATACCCTCTCATCATCACTCCATACCCTCTCAGCATCACTCCATACCCTCTCATCATAACTACATACCCTCTCATCATCACTCCATACCCTCTCATCATCACTCCATACCCTCTCATCATAACTCCATACCGTCTCATCATAACTCCATACCCTCTCATCATCACTCCATACCCTCTCATCATCACTCCATACCCTCTCATCATCACTCCATACCCTCTCATCATCACTCCATACCCTCTCATCACTCCATAATCTCTCATCACTCCATACCCTCTCATCACTCCATACCCTCTCATCACTCCATACCCTCTCATCACTCCATACCCTCTCATCATAACTCCATATCCTCTCATCACTCCATACCCTCTCATCACTACATACCCTCTCATCATCACTCCATACCCTCTCATCATCACTCTATACCCTCTCACCATCACTCCATACCCTTTCATCACTCCATACCCTCTCATCATCACTCCATACCCTCTCATCACTCCATACCCTCTCATCATCACTCCATACCCTCTCATCACTCCGCACCCTCTCATCATCACTCCATATCCTCTCATCACTCCATACCCTCTCATCACTCCATACCCTCTCATCACTCCATACCCTCTCATCATAACTCCATACCCTCTCATCACTCCGCACCCTCTAATCATCACTCCATACCCTCTCATCATAACTACATACCCTCTCATCATCACTCCATACCCTCTCATCATCACTCCATACCCTCTCATCATAACTCCATACCGTCTCATCATAACTCCATACCCTCTCATCATCACTCCATACCCTCTCATCATCACTCCATACCCTCTCATCATCACTCCATACCCTCTCATCATCACTCCATACCCTCTCATCACTCCATAATCTCTCATCACTCCATACCCTCTCATCACTCCATACCCTCTCATCATCACTCCATACCCTCTCATCATCACTCCATACCCTCTCATCACTCCATACCCTCTCATCATCACTCCATACCCTCTCATCATCACTCCATACCCTCTCATCATCACTCCATACCCTCTCATCACTCCATAATCTCTCATCACTCCATACCCTCTCATCACTCCATACCCTCTCATCATCACTCCATACCCTCTCATCATCACTCCATACCCTCTCATCACTCCATACCCTCTCATCATCACTCCATAACCTCTCATCATCACTCCATGCCCTCTCATAATCAATACATGCCTTCTCATTAAACTTCATCTCACCTCTTACTAACTCACCTCTCACTCACATTGATCCCCTCACTCCCAAATCATCTCTTGCTACCTCCCACTACTTTACTTCATCTCTAAACATCACTCCATTAAATATTTCTCCCTAATCTTTCTTCTTCATTTTTTCTTCTTTTATAATTCACTCCCGATCTCTCAATCATGACCTCCTATTCGATGACCCCGACACAGATGAACCACATCATTGTGAACTGAACTGTCATGAGAATGAGTGTTTAGTGTGTGACAAAGTATCTGTTATAGTTTGTCGATGTCGGAAGACAAAGAAAGAAGTTGCATGTCGAGATATTTCATTCAACAAAGGAAACCGTTAGTATCTACTTCCATCTCTTTTAATATCTTCTTTACTATATAATGTATTATTATTTGGTTGGATAAAATTTCAATATTTAATATAATTTAATTTTCCATTTTCTAAACATAATTTTCCAATTAAAAATTGTATTATTTGCATTTCTAAAATTAGCTAATTACAATTCATATTTATTAAGTATAAATATAATTTTAAAAAACAATATTAAAAAGTATTTAGTTTTCGAATGAAAACCGAAACTAGGGTTATCACATAATATTCTAGAGTTTGCACTACTCCATTTTGCATGAAACAAGTAGGTTCAGGTCTTACAGTTGCTATTTTACTTAATACTTAATAGTTCTGAAATCATTGTTTTTCTGACAATAAAAGAATCTCTTGCTAATAATAATTAAAATTATGAATTCAAAAGAAAATATAAATAATTAATGATTTCAGGAATATTGAGTAGTTTTTGTAAAAATATGTGCAACAAGAAAATGAAATGTGGTAAACACCGATGTCGTAAAGTTTGTTGCGAGGTTAGAATTCTAAATTCTCTCTAAATTCTCTCTCTTCTAGACCATTATCATGGACCTATTCTAGACCATTATCATGGACCTATTCTAGACCATTATCATGGACCTATTCTAGACCATTATCATGGACCTATTCTAGACCATTATCATGGACCTATTCTAGACCATTATCATGGACCTATTCTAGACCATTATCATGGACCTATTCTAGACCATTATCATGGACCTATTCTAGACCATTATCATGGACCTATTCTAGACCATTATCATGGACCTATTCTAGACCATTATCATGGACCTATTCTAGACCATTATCATGGACCTATTCTAGACCATTATCATGGACCTATTCTAGACCATTATCATGTACCTATTCTAGACCATTATCATGGACCTATTCTAGACCATTATCATGGACCTATTCTAGACCATTATCATGGACCTATTCTAGACCATTATCATGGACCTATTCTAGACCATTATCATGGACCTATTCTAGACCATTATCATGGACCTATTCTAGACCATTATCATGGACCTATTCTAGACCATTATCATGGACCTATTCTAGACCATTATCATGGACCTATTCTAGACCATTATCATGGACCTATTCTAGACCATTATCATGGACCTATTCTAGACCATTATCATGTACCTATTCTAGACCATTATCATGGACCTATTCTAGACCATTATCATGGACCTATTCTAGACCATTATCATGGACCTATTCTAGACCATTATCATGGACCTATTCTAGACCATTATCATGGACCTATTCTAGACCATTATCATGGACCTATTCTAGACCATTATCATGGACCTATTCTAGACCATTATCATGGACCTATTCTAGACCATTATCATGGACCTATTCTAGACCATTATCATGGACCTATTCTAGACCATTATCATGGACCTATTCTAGACCATTATCATGGACCTATTCTAGACCATTATCATGGACCTATTCTAGACCATTATCATGTACCTATTCTAGACCATTATCATGGACCTATTCTAGACCATTATCATGGACCTATTCTAGACCATTATCATGGACCTATTCTAGACCATTATCATGGACCTATTCTAGACCATTATCATGGACCTATTCTAGACCATTATCATGGACCTATTCTAGACCATTATCATGTACCTATTCTAGACCATTATCATGGACCTATTCTAGACCATTATCATGGACCTATTCTAGACCATTATCATGGACCTATTCTAGACCATTATCATGGACCTATTCTAGACCATTATCATGGACCTATTCTAGACCATTATCATGGACCTATTCTAGACCATTATCATGGACCTATTCTAGACCATTATCATGGACCTATTCTAGACCATTATCATGGACCTATTCTAGACCATTATCATGGACCTATTCTAGACCATTATCATGGACCTATTCTAGACCATTATCATGGACCTATTCTAGACCATTATCATGGACCTATTCTAGACCATTATCATGGACCTATTCTAGACCATTATCATGGACCTATTCTAGACCATTATCATGGACCTATTCTAGACCATTATCATGGACCTATTCTAGACCCTACAACAAATCACCTAAATCCAAACTCTTTAATCTCGAGTCCAATTCTAATCCTTATTTTCGGACCCTAAACTTGTTTAATGCCAAGCTCAACTGCATACTACCCAACACCTTCCAAACCAAACTTTCAACTTTTTAATGTTGAATTTAACTCCTCCATCCCATACTAGATAAAGGAGCATATTTGCTGCCAACCATGCGGGAGTAAGTTTGCCTGCGGATTGCATTACTGCGAGGAACCTTGTCACACCAATAAATGTTCCCCCTGCTGGAATGTCAGTTAGTATAGCCACTCCCACATCTAAATAAGCCACTCCCACGTCTAAATAAGCCACGCCCACTGCAACATCACTCTCTCTATAAATCATTTCTAGGCTTCTCAGAACTGAAATGCCACTGCGGGGCAGAGGTCATTTACCCTCCGATTGCCTGCAGCACCAAACCCCCGAAATGTAAAAGACTTTGCACCCGATCCCATGCTTGTGACCATCCTGGTTAGTGTCCAACATCTAGTGGTTAGTGTCTAGTGGTTAGTGTCTAGTGGTTAGTGTCCAGTGGGTAGTTCCCAGTGGTCAGTGTCCAGTGGTTAGTGTCAAGTGGTTAGTGTCTCAGTGATTAGTGTCTAGTGGTTAGTATCCAGTGGTTAGTGTACAGTGGTTAGTGTCTAGTGGTTAGTGTCTAGTGGTTAGTGTCTAGTGGTTAGTGTCTAGTGGTTAGTATCCAGTGGTTAGTGTCTAGTGTCTAGTGGTTAGTATCTAGTGGTTAGTATCCAGTGGTTAGTGTCTAGTGGTTAGTGTCCAGTGGTTAGTGTACAGTGGTTAGTGTCCAGCTAATTTCTTTCTTCTCATTCACCTCTTTCCTTTCTTTTTCATATTTCTAACCTTCTCGTCTAACTATTCCCTTCATAATTCTCTCTTTCTGCTCTCCTCACTATATTCTCCTCACTATATCTCACTATATCCTCATTCTCCTCACTATATCTCACTATATCCTCATTCTCCTCACTATATCCTCATTCTCCTCACTATATCTCACTATATCCTCATTCTCCTCACTATATCTCACTATATCCTCATTCTCCTCACTATATCCTCATTCTCCTCACTATATCTCACTATATCCTCATTCTCCTCACTATATATCACTATATCCTCATTCTCCTCACTATATCTCACTATATCCTCATTCTCCTACCTATATCTCACTATATCCTCATTCTCCTCACTATATCTCACTATATCCTCATTCTCCTACCTATATCTCACTATATCCTCATTCACCTCACTATATCTCACTATATCCTCATTCTCCTCACTATATCTCACTATATCCTCATTCTCCTCACTATATCTTCTTCTTACCTCTTCTCTCCTTCCCTTCAATTCTCCTTAATCACATTCCATCATGTATTTCCACATGCATAAACCCCAAACCCCGAACCCTCCCACCCCCAGTACGTCACCCCTGTCAGGATGATCATGCCTCCTGCTCTCCGTGTACATTTCTCGTCAGTAAAATGTGTATGTGCGGGCGTCTCACTAGAAAAAGTATCCCATGTCACTTGTCAGATGTCAGTTGCGGTCTCGCATGTCAGAAATTACTGACATGCGGACATCGGTGTCAAAGACTTTGTCACAAGGTAGTGTCACTCCAATTTCGTAAACTCCATAAAATCTATAAAAAAACCACGGTATTCCCATAGCAGCAACATTACAATATCCATATATACCATACAATATCTACATAAAACCTACAATATCCATATAAACCCCATAACAGCCTATCTAAACCCCACATTAATTAAAGTATGGAATTCATTTTTAATAAATTTGAATTTATTAAAAAAAAATGAAAACCTACTAGAGATAATTTCCTTTCTAGAATGCCTGCAATACAGAAACATGTAAACAACCTTGTGAATTACAAAGACCACATTGTAATCATAATTGTAATGCAATCTGCAACATTGAACACACATGCTTTCAAATGCCTTGCAAGAAAATGGTTTTAATTATTTAACAATTTACTATCTTAAGTATTTGGAGGTATGGGAAATGAAGTAGTGTTCAGATATTCTAGTGTAGTGTTTTGGGGTTTGGTAGTGTAGATGTATCTCGGATCATATTTGATGCAGTAGTATTTTTGAGTTCTGATTAATGTTTGGGATATTGTGAAATATTTATGATTATATGTTGACCAAACCTATGGCTTAAGCTCTAACTGCCACCCTTACTCCCTAACTCTACCCTATAAAGGTAACGGTACAATGCAGATGTAAACTAAAATCAGAAGAAATCATGTGTTTTAGAGTTCAGAGTTCACGAAAACAAAGGTCATCAAATATACTTCATTAGTATGAACAATTGACCACTGGCACTATAAACCTAAATACAATTTCTAATATAATTACAGATTCACCGAATCCATGAATATGGATTCAACCGGAAATAATTTGAAATCTATATTTGATAATAAAAAGGAGAAAGAGTTGGTAACATAAGTTATTGGAAATTTACATTAGTTTCAAACTTATTAAGTTTAAAACTTCTATTTTATAATACTTTTTGTAGTTATTTAAAATATACATTAGTTTCTTTAAGTTTAAAATATCTATTATATAATTTGAGTTTTATTTTCACAAGTTATTAAAACTTTAGTCTACATCTTAAGTAATCAGTATTAAAATGTAAAATTATTTTTAGATTCTGCGTTTAGGCTTCTTATATGACATTTTATTTGATATCTTTAAATACTTAATTTTGAATTTAGTTTTATTAGTAAAGATGATACAAAACGATATATGTAACTAGCACTACTTCTATTATTGATATGTTACTTAATGAATATGTTAGAAATGATTAAGTAATTAATATTTATTGGGCTTTTATATTATAATATTTATTTGTTCTTTATTTCCAGTTCAAAACACAAATATTATTTGTGTTTGCCAACACTATTGCTATTTTCTCGACTACAATTCATTAATTTACCTCAGTTTCATCGAGTGCGATAGCGAATGCCTTAGGATTGAACGTAATAAAAGAATAGCCATTGCCCTGCAAATCAACTCACCTCATCTGGCAGGAAAACCCAGTACTCCTCTCTACCCCACCTTCATACTTGATTACTCCAAGTCGGTATTTAGGTTTATAAACTATCAATTATCACTCATCTGTTAATTATGATATCTCGTACACTCGTAGGAAATACAAGGATTTTATTCTAAAGATCGAAAAAAATCTCATGGACTTTGTAAATAAAACTCAGCAGGTTTATTATACCAAACCCCTATTACACTTACTTTACACTTCATACACTACTTTAGACTGGTTATACTTACTTTACACTACACACACTACTTTAAACTGCATATACTTACTTTACACATCATACACTACTTTAAACTGCATATATTTTACACTACATACACTACTTTAAACTGAATATACTTACTTTACACTACACACACTACTTTAAACTGAATATACTTACTTTACACTACATACACTACTTTAAACTGAATATACTTACTTTACACTACATACACTACTTTAAACTGCATATACTTACTTTACACTACATACACTACTTTAAACTGCATATACTTACTTTACACATCATACACTACTTTAAACTGCATATATTTTACACTACATTAAACTGAATATACTTAATTTACACTACACACACTACTTTAAACTGCATATACTTACTTTACACATCATACACTACTTTAAACTGCATATATTTTACACTACATACACTACTTTAAACTGAATATACTTACTTTACACTACACACACTACTTTAAACTGAATATACTTACTTTACACTACATACACTACTTTAAACTGAATATACTTACTTTACACTACATACACTACTTTAAACTGAATATACTTACTTTACACTACATACACTACTTTAAACTGAATATACTTACTTTACACTACACACACTACTTTAAACTGAATATACTTACTTTACACATCATACACTACTTTAAACTGCATATACTTACTTTACACTACACACACTACTTTAAACTGCATATACGTACTTTACACTACATACACTACTTTAAACTGCATATACTTACTTTACACTACATACACTACTTTAAACTGCATATACTTACTTTACACTACATACACTTTTACTTACTTTAGACTTACATACACTTTTACTTACTTTATACTTACATACACTTTTACTTACTTTATACTTACATACACTTTTACTTACTTTATACTTACATACACTTTTACTTACTTTATACTTACATACACTTTTACTTACTTTATACTTACATACACTTTTACTTACTTTATACTTACATACACTTTTACTTACTTTATACTTACATACACTTTTACTTACTTTATACTTACATACACTTTTACTTACTTTATACTTACATACTTTTACTTACTTTATACTTACATACACTTTTACTTACTTTATACTTACATACACTTTTACTTACTTTATACTTACATACACTTTTACTTACTTTATACATACATACAATTTTACTTACTTTATACTTACATACACTTTTACTTACTTTATACTTATATATACTTTTACTTACTTTATACTTACATACACTTTTACTTACTTTATACTTACATACACTTTTACTTACTTTATACTTATATATACTTTTACTTACTTTATACTTACATACACTTTTACTTACTTTATACTTACATACACTTTTACTTACTTTATACTTACATACACTTTTACTTACTTTATACTTACATACACTTTTACTTACTTTATACTTACATACACTTTTACTTACTTTATACATACATACAATTTTACTTACTTTATACTTACATACACTTTTACTTACTTTATACTTATATATACTTTTACTTACTTTATACTTACATACACTTTTACTTACTTTATACTTACATACACTTTTACTTACTTTATACTTATATATACTTTTACTTACTTTATACTTACATACACTTTTACTTACTTTATACTTACATACACTTTTACTTACTTTATACTTATATATACTTTTACTTACTTTATACTTACATACACTTTTACTTACTTTATACTTACATACACTTTTACTTACTTTATACTTACATACACTTTTACTTACTTTATACTTACATACACTTTTACTTACTTTATACTTACATACACTTTTACTTACTTTATACTTACATACACTTTTACTTACTTTATACTTACATACACTTTTACTTACTTTATACTTACATACACTTTTACTTACTTTATACTTACATACACTTTTACTTACTTTATACATACATACACTTTTACTTACTTTATACTTACATACACTTTTACTTACTTTACAATTACCTTACACTTACTTTATATTTATTTTACACTTACTGTATACTTACTTTATCCTTACTTTACGGTTACATATATTTACTTTATCCTTACTTTACAGTTACATATATTTACTTTATACTTACTGTATATTTACTTTATACTTACTTTAGAGTTACATATACTTATTTTAGTATATAACTTACATATTGAATTCTAATGTAATTTCAGCCAACTTCCCAATATCAACCCAAATCCGTTTATATTAATCCATATCCTTCACTAGTCGAAGGAGCCAATTAAATACCGACATACATTTGCATTTGCTTGCATGAATAAAGATCAAAGAAGATGCATTCATGAGTTGGCAGGATTCTATGGAGTTCAGACGTCAAGTTTTGATACAGAGCCAAACAAAAATGTTGTTGCTTACAGTTACAAGTTAGTGTGAAGTGTAGATTGTTAACTACTAGCTACTAGCTAGTAGTTAGTAGCTACTAGCTAGTAGCTACTAGCTAGTAGCTACTAGATACTAGCTACTAGATACTAGCTAGTAGCTACTAGCTAGTAGCTACTAGCTAGTAGCTACTAGCTAGTAGCTAGTAGCTACTAGTTACTAGCTACTAGCTATTAGCTACTAGCTACTAGATACTAGCTACTAGATACTAGCTACTAGATACTAGCTACTAGATACTAGCTACTAGCTAGTATCTACTAGCTAGTAGCTACTAGATACTAGCTACTAGCTACTAGATACTAGCTACTAGCTAGTAGCTACTAGATACTAGCTACTAGCTACTAGATACTAGCTACTAGCTAGTAGCTACTAGCTACTAGCTACTAGCTAGTAGCTACTAGCTACTAGATACTAGCTACTAGATACTAGCTACTAGCTAGTAGCTACTAGCTACTAGCTAGTAGCTACTAGCTAGTAGCTACTAGCTACTAGCTAGAAACTAGAAACTAGATACTAGCTACTAGATACTAACTACTAGATACTAGCTACTAGATATTAACTACTTTTAACTAGATACTAGATACTAGGTACTAGCTACTAGATACTAGATACTAACTACTAACTACTAGATACTAGCTACTAGATATTAACTACTTTTAACTAGATACTAGATACTAGGTACTAGCTACTAGATACTAGATACTGTACTTTTAACTAGATACTAGATACTAGGTACTAGCTACTAGATACTAGATACTGTACTTTATACTCTCTTTAATACTCATACAAGTATTTAAGAATAATTCTTCTTTAGTTAGAAAAAAATTTTACATTTAAGAAAATTAGACTAGTTTTAATTAAGATTGTTTACAGAAATAAATGCTGTTTGCCTTCAACCAGCGTTTTTGGAAGTATATACACCAAGTTGCCTATAAGGTTATAGTATAAAACTCCTTTTCAATTCTCACGCACAATTTAATACCCATATTTTCCCTCTATTATTATTTATCACCACTACTTATTACCTACATCCAAATGATTAATTTAATTTCTAACAGCGGAAGGGAAGAAATTAAAGCTTTCAAGGATAGTTTGGAAGTGTCTGCAACTAAAACCACATAACTCGTGATATCTATTAGATATAATACAACTAACTAACAGGATTGATGTATTTCATTACCGAAGCTATCTATTATCTCCTGGCAACTAGGCATTTGTTATTAAACAATGTTATTAGTCGCTCACAATTGTTTCTTTAATTATAATAAATATTAATTTATAAATTTTGATTTAATTACTAGTTTATAATTATTTACATTATCTTTTTAATTAGTTATTAACTATTCTACTGATTAACTTTCTATTTAATTAGTTATTAATACCAATGATATTCAGACAATAAGGTCATTATTGTAAATATTAATATTATTAACATTTAGTATTCATTGATCTTCTAACTACTGGATCAGTTATGGGCAGTTGAATTCATTTGTTTTCATAACGATAATTATGATAATAAATTTAAAATGGATTTTAATTATTCCTAAATTAACCAGTTTGAAAATAATATTGGTTATTTTAGATTATAAATATGGAGCTGGTTATTATATATATATCTTATGTAATATAAGTGTATATAAATATGTCCCATTGTATAATGGTAAATATTTATATCTTTTGTAGTAAGATGAATGTATTTCAGATCTAACTCGTTGTTTTAAGATAATTATAAACATACATATCAATTTTACGAATATGACTGTTAATAAATGCCAATGAATGAATTAGAAATGCAGCTTATCAAATGTTTATCAAATTACATTCAAGTAAACATATTAAATTTTTCTTTGTTTGTAAAAATTAATAAATTAGTTTATTTTATCATCCATAGATTATTACATTATCTAATTGATCATAATCTCATACTAAACAATACAACCTCATAGACATGACATACGTATAGATAAACAGATGTAAACATATCTATCACCTCGCTAATGAAACAATGCTTCTGTTTATCCTTAAACTAAGAAGTTCAGATAAACTATTAATAATCTCCAAGTAGCTTAAAAACCTAATAACCTCACAAATTTATCTATGAAACATTTATAATCAAATTCCTACAAGAATTACACATAACAATCTCTATTTTAAATGATAACTGTACAAAGGGTTTAATTAATCATTTCGGGGTAGAGAGAATCAATGCTATAGAAGTGCCTAGAGAAGTGCCTGGAGCCATTAAGTCTAGTTCTAAGTCTCTATGCCATGTTTCAGAAGATGGCATATACAACACTGCCACTAAAGAGAGACTAGTGCAATATAATGTTTGTGCAGTTCATAATATAATCTATACAACTAAAGAATTGTTATTCATCTTCTCATTTAGAGAAGGTAAAATATAACAATGCCACTAAAGAAGTAGTTGTGTGTAGTTACCCAACAAACTATTGCTTTGACTGGTTACCAAGTGTTAATGAAACATCAGATGGTAGATTAGTTGTTATTGGGGGCTGGAGGAGGAGTAAAGTGAGCTATAGTAATGAAGTGAGATATTATAACATAGCTAATGATTCATGGAGTAAAGGTCAAAGTTTACCTTATGCTGTAGGTTGGCATACAACTGTAGTAGATGGAGATGACATTTATGTTATTGGTGGTAATAATGTTAATAAAGTAATACGTTATAGGAATGGCACATGGCAGACTTTATCTCCTTTATTAAACAATAGACATTGTCATATAGCTATGTTGGATGGTAACTGCATTTATGTATATGAAGGTGATAATAGAACTCCCTGTGAATGTTATATAAATGACATCTTAACTGACCAGTGGTTAGTTGTTGATAATTCTATATATAAAAGTATTAAGTGATATAATGGTGTTATCGATGTAAACAAACGTTTATTGTACACATGTGAATATCCTAATATTTATATTCTATTTCATTAGACAATAAAACCAACTATTTATTATATATGAAAGTAACTTGTCTTTATTTAGTCATGATTCACTTATAAGTTATCAAGTTGTGTAATAAATAATAAAATTTCCTTCAATTGTTCATTATTTTGCTTTATATAAACTTTCTTTATAATTGTTATGTAATGAAATTCTCATCTGCAAACATTAATCTATAAAATAAAATAAAATTATTTTACTTTCTGCAAAACAGTTTTAACAATTAATAATTAACTATTAATAGTTAATATAAAATAATCCAATACAATTTAATACATATAAGTATGATGATCATCATATAACTTTTGGCCGACTCGTCGTTGTGCAAATATTATTGCCAATATCTTTTTACTGAGGGATAATCAATAAAAATATATCCTGATAGAAATTCTTCACAGCTAGATTTAAAAATAGTACTACGCTATCGTCTACTAGAATAATCCCAGCCTCCGTGCATATATCAACTTATAGTGTACCAAGTACAGTGTTTAGGATAATTAGTTAATGGTCATTTAGTATATCACCGAAATTCTAAAAATATTTTTGAATACGTCCATATCTCCATGATAATTCATATATGTTTAAATATACGTCGTAGTTGAACCTAAGATTGGTACAAATCAGGAATCTGAACATATTCTCCCTAATAATAACATTAAATAAGTAAACATATTACTTGGGTAATAAAATAACATATTTTAAATTTATAATAAACGTTACATTTTTTTATGATGTATCACTAACTTTGACTTATAATTGTATATTAAAATAATATTAGATTATTATATTTAATAAAGTGTGTATAATAAATAATAACCTGTTTAACAATAACATCTTAATATTGATTAAAATTAACATTTGGCATCGGTAATTCTCCTTATATCCCTTTTCGAATGAAAACAACGAAGGTGGATTATTTAATCAATGAACAAATGTTTCAACTAATTTGAGATAGTTATTCAAATATTATTCGTAGTTATTCAAATATTATTCGTAGTTATTCAAATATTATTCGTAGTTATTCAAATATTATTCGTAGTTATTCAAATATTATTCGTAGTTATTCAAATATTATTCGTAGTTATTCAAATATTATTCGTAGTTATTCAAATATATTCGTAGTTATTCAAATATTATTCACTGATTGCATTGCAGTATAAACCACTAAATATATCTTATGTAAACTAGACCGATTTATTTGCATAATTCTATAAATCATACATTCTGCTTTCAACGTAGGTTATTAAGGAAACAGTATTGCATTATATATTTATTTTAATGATTGATATATATCAATATATATTTTAGAGTGTATTGAATAAATATATCATTTTTATAATATTGTATAGGTATGTTATAATTTACTAGAATATCTATATAAATAGCAAGGAATTTTACATAGGGTATATTATTTATTTTATTTCAAATTAAGTATTATTATAATTTAATATATTTATATTTACGCCAACCTAAAAATATATATTAACCGTTTTGGCATCTATATCACGGATCATATCGCTGACGAAAGAATCACTGACTCTAAATTTAAATTATCCATAATATTTGTATTCGTTTATAGATTATAATAGTATCTATTTCGTTTAGAATATAACAAATATATTTGAAAATTTAGACCTATGTTTGTTTATTAACACATGGAGCTAGTCTAATGTAATGGTATAGATACTGTAGTATGAAGTTAGATTATACACTATAGATATAGAGGACAAGTCTAATGTAATGATATAGATACTGTAGTATGAAGTTAGATTATACACTATAGATATAGAGGAGCTAGTCTAATGTAATGATATAGATACTGTAGTATGAAGTTAGATTATACACTATAGATATAGAGGACAAGTCTAATTGTATAGATACTGCAGTATGAAGTTAGATTATACACTATAGATATAGAGGAGCTAGTCTAATGTAATGATATAGATACTGTAGTATGAAGTTAGGTTATACACTATAGATATAGAGGAGCTAGTCTAATGTAATGGTATAGATACTACAGTATGAAGTTAGATTATACTCTATAGATATAGAGGACAAGTCTAATGTAATGGTATAGATACTGTAGTATGAAGTTAGATTATACACTATAGATATAGAGGAGCTAGTCTAATGTAATGGTATAGATACTATAGTATGAAGTTAGATTATACACTATAGATATAGAGGAGCTAGTCTAATGGTATAGATACTGTAGTATGAAGTTAGATTATACACTATAGATATAGAGGAGCTAGTCTAATGTAATGGTATAGATACTGTAGTATGAAGTTAGATTATACTCTATAGATATAGAGGACAAGTTTAATGTAATGGTATAGATACTGTAGTATGAAGTTAGATTATACACTATAGATATAGAGGAGCTAGTCTAATGTAATGGTATAGATACTGCAGTATGAAGTTAGATTAAACACTATAGATATAGAGGAGCTAGTCTAATGTAATGGTATAGATACTGTAGTATGAAGTTAGATTATACACTATAGATATAGAGGAGCTAGTCTAATGTAATGGTATAGATACTGCAGTATGAAGTTAGATTATACACTATAGATATAGAGGACAAGTCTAATGTAATGGTATAGATACTGTAGTATGAAGTTAGATTATACACTATAGATATAGAGGAGCTAGTCTAATGTAATAGTATAGATACTGCAGTATTAAGTTAGATTATACACTATATAGATATAGAGGACAAGTCTAATATAATAGATTAGATACTATATCAAATACAGTTCTAATCAATAGTAAAACTTGTATACAAAAATCTAATGTATAATTTGCATGTTTTATTATTTATATACTTTCATATGTAAACCAGTGACACATTTATCTTAATTCTGATTGGTTATTTTAACATTCTATAATAAAAAGTAAATTTTTAGTTATTTGTTGATCAAAAATTAATTAATTACTTAATATAAAAATTTGTAAAAATAGATAAACTTTTATTTATTTTAATTAGAAATTTATATATTTCTATTTAATTACATTAGGAATCTAATTTTAGAATAAATACATTTTGTATGTAATTGATTAAATATAAATTATACAGATGAGAATTTCATTAAATTATTGCATTACATAACAATGCTAAAGTAATTTTATATAAAGTGTAAGAAAGAACAATTGAAGTAAGTTTATTATTTATTGACACAATTAGATAATAATAATAACTCACACAAGCATTAGGACTAAACGATGACAAGATACATTTTCATATACTAAAGATTTAATGTTATTGTCTAATGAAATAGAATATACTTTATCACCCTTACGTGTGTACAATAAACGTTTGTTTACATCAATAACAGAATTATTAGACTTAATATTTGTGTATTTAGCATTATCAACAACTGACCACTGGTCAGTTGAAATGTCATAACATTCACATTCAGTTCTATAATCACCTCCATATACATAAATACATTTATCATCTAATACAGCCATATGCCAATGTCTATTGTTTAATAAAGGAGATAAAGTCTGCCATGTGCCATTCCTATAACGTATTACTTTATTAACATTATAACCACCAATAACATAAATGTCATCTCCATCTACTATAGTTGCATGACAACCTACAGCATAAGGTAAACTTTGACCTTTACTCCATGAGTCATTAGCTATGTCATAATATCTCACTTCATTACTATAGCTCACTTTACTCCTTCTGCCTCCAATAACAACTAATCTACCATCTGATGTTTCATTAACACTTGGTAACCAGTCAAAGTAATAGTTTGTTGGGTCACTACACACAACTACTTCTTTAGTGGCATTGTTATATTTATACATTTTACCTTTACTAAATGAGAAGATGAATAACAATTCTTTAGTTGTATAGATTACATAATTAACTGCACCAAAGTTATATTGCACTAGTCTCTCTTTAGTGGCAGTGTTGTATATGCCATCTTTTGACACATGGCATAGAGACTTAGAACTAGACTTAATGGCTCCAGGCACTTCTCTAGGCACTTTTATAGTATTGATTCTTTCTACCACGTAATGTTTAATTAAACCCTTGATACATTCATCATTTAAAATAGAGATTTTTATGTGTAATTGTTGTAAGAGTTTGTCTAACAATGGAACATTTGTATTAATAGATTTATTCTCTAACATCATACTTTTACTACAAAGACCACAATCTACAAGTTCTAACAATGAGTTGGCATTTGGTAATCTATCTTCTACATTATATAGTACCCACATTACTACACACTTTACTATGTCATACTCATCCCTAGCATTTAATTCTCTATTACTTATTATAGTTAATAATTGTGTAAATGGAGTCCGCAGAAACACATATTTCTCTAGAGTTTCTGTGTACACAGACTCTAGCTGAGACTTTACTTTCAGAAGAATCTCTTCTGGAGATATCCCCATCTCATAAGTGTAAATATACTCCAGCAAAGGAGACGAGGGGTTCATTGGTAGATATTTGCAAATGAATTCATTGCATATCTTTACAATAGCATCTACCTGCATTCACATTAATTGTAGTGTTAGTTGTATGCAAATATAACTTTATATCATTAATAAATCATTAATTGAATTAATTATTAAATATTTCCCCTGTTATTGTTACCTGTATTATTAAGTAAAGTGTTAATTGTCATATTATTAAATTTTAATGTTTAATAAAAGTAAAATAGATAATAAAAATGTTAATAATATATTCAAAAGTTATAATTTAA
Source organism: Osedax frankpressi (assembly GCA_964035775.1). Lineage (NCBI taxonomy): Eukaryota > Metazoa > Annelida > Polychaeta > Sabellida > Siboglinidae > Osedax > Osedax frankpressi. The sequence goes on from OZ038313.1 coordinate 4,025,907, forward strand.
TAATTAAGTAATTAAAATATAAAAAGAAAGACAATGAGTTATTAATTACAATGCATTCCTTAACAAGTGAATATTAAACCTGTAAATAATGTGAGATTTCCATCACATCAGCAAAGTTATCTTTATTAATCTGGATTTCTTCAGAATAGAAGTAGTCTAAGACAAGCTGGAACATGTCTTTATTGTAATCTAATGTTACTCTTTGTTCAGCAGATTCCTTCATCGGAGTAAGAAACATAGCTTTAAAGTATTGACTGCTAGCAGCCAACACATTTCTGTGAACCTGTTTATATGATGTAATAGAAGTTAGATAAATAAATAATATTACCTTATATGGGTAATTATATAAATGTAAAATTAATCATGAATTAATATTTGTATTTAATATAATTATAAAAAACAATATTTAATTATTATCATATTATAAACATATTATAATTACTTTACATCCAATATTAGGATATTAACCCTTTACAACCCAGGATCATTTATTTTTACATTACCAATTGCCAGGCATTTTAATTTGTTATACTACATTTTATAACGTGATTTTACTATAATAAATATTAGTTTTCATAAAATATATTCTATATACGATATGTTGAGAATTCAATTTACTAAATGACTTTATATAATTTGTCCTACATAGTATAATTTGAGTAATAAAATCCGACGGTCGTAGTCAATTCGATAACGGAGATTTTTTGGCCGAAATTTTTGGGACCCCGTAAAATACTCCGATAAAGGGAGGGCAAATTTTTTTTATTTTTACAAAATTTTTTTAAAACCCATCCTTAGGACATGCTTTTTTTAACGTTCGGGGATAGCAAACTCGGCGAGTTTAGAAGTGGAAAAAACCATTTTCGAAAAAACCGCGTACACCCCGAACTCCGTACGAGGAACGGGGTACCGAGTTTTAAAATTTTTATATCGGTTAAGTATACTTAATCGACGCTTAACTAATAAAATACTAAAATCTTTACCGATAAGTTTTCGCGAATTCCGGGTCCCCCCTTTCCCGGCGGGTTATTTAATGAACGGGAACGGGAAAAAAGTCGAAAATAATTTTATTAGTATAATAAATTAAGTATTCGAAATTTTCCATAGCCTCGATAGTACTCCGAAAGTTTAGAAAATTTGCGTCCCGGTAGATTCGGATATCGGCTACGACTTAGGATCTCTATATTTTTAGATTTAGTTTCCGTTAGTACGGCAATATCGATCTAATTATACTTATCTAGTCTATTCTAAGCGCTATTATATACCGGCTGATATCATCACTTCAGAAGGAATTTAACGTTTTTATTTCGCGTGCGTTACTTACTCGATAGTTTATCGGCGATTACTCGACAGCCGGAGGATATTATTAAAATCCGAATACGAATTCGGAATCCTCGCCCCTAATCCTATAAGATAGCTATTCGAGATTATCGAATTTATCGATTTTTAAAAAAAATATAAAAACGCCAGCGAACGAGATACGCACATTTAACGAATCCAATGTATAATACAAATACTTAAGTATCTCGATATACGCCTATACGTATATACCGTATATAGTTGGTATATATATATTTTATATATAGCTTTACGTATCGTTCTATTATTAGATTCGAAATTACGACGCGCGTTTTAAAATATGTATAGGATTTAACGAATGCGTTGGTTTCTCGACGATTAAAGACGACTCGAATGAGATTAATAAAAATTAATAACGGATTCGGAATCCTTACCCCCAATTATATAATATGGCTATTTCCATAATCTATAAAATGAATATTTGTGTTTCTTCAAAAAAGTTCATATATTAAAAAAGTCTCCTTACCTCGGCTCTCGCGCTCGATTTCTCACCCAATATTTAATATTTACATTAGAAATTTTAAACCGATCGATAGATAATTGATAATTCTATAAATCTATCATATACGTTTATTATTAAATCAATTTTTATTACCGTAAATAGGTAGTAAAGTTGAAAAATCACTTTTTTCGACTTTACATTTTTAGAGACGATTTTACGGTATTAATTTAATTATTTTTGAAAATATCTAAATCCTATGTCTTATGTCCTATGTCCTAGAGTTAGACCGTATCTTACTTTTACTATACCGATATCGATATTTCTTATAATAAGTTTCGAGGTAATCGACGTTATATTTTTTTTGAAATTTTTCTAAATCGAAATTTGAGAGACTCGATTAAATCTATGAGTCACGCATTTCGATGAATCACGCAGCGCTCTCAATCTTTATATACGTATATAGGAATATATATAGGAATGTATATAGGAATATATAGGCGATACTATGTGAGCGTAAACTTGAATATGAATTTAAATGTATGCATTGTATAGTACTGCTGTATCGTTATAATATGATATATTAAATGCACTATATGCAATACTATAAAAATTACTCCTATCATATGGGATAACTAATTTTTGTATTGGGTTTGGCTTTTTTTTTGTTTCTGTGTAGTTTTTTTTTTGAATAAATTAATATAACTTTGACGCCAGAATTTCATATACTATAATTATATTATTTGGGTTTATGTTTTTGGTTTGGATTCTGTTTAGGACTTATAAGTCCTAAAACTATAGTTTTAGATTTGAGTTTAGTTTTAGGTTTGTATTTGAGTTTATATTTGGGATTATTTCTGAGGTTTTTTTAAAAATAAAATAGTATATATTTAATCTTAGGCTATCTTCATAAACAACTAATTATAATGTTTGGTTTTAGGGTTCGTTTTGGATATATGTTGGGGTTTGGGTTTGGGTTTGGGTTTGGTTCTTTATAGGTTTTTTTAAAAATAAAATAATATATATTTAATCTCGGGCTGTTAATATAATATAATTGTAATATTTTGTTTAAGTTTGGTTCATGTGGGATTTTGAATAAATTAAAATAATTTTGATGGCAGGATATGTTCATAGATTATAATTATATTATTTGTTTTTGGGTTTTTATTTGGTTCTGCGTGGATTTTTTAAAAATAAATTAAATTAAATTTGATGTCAGGATATGTTCATATACTATAGATATAATGTTTGGGTTTGGGTTTAGTTATTTTTTACTTATTAATTTCGTATTCATTTATAAAAATTTCTGACTTCTCTCAGTTTGTTTGTTTAAATATATTAAATTATTAACTCACTCGAATTTTATTTATACTATTTTATTATAGAATATAAATGTTAATACATCTTTTAATTACTGTGCAGAATGAAAAATAGGCCTATAACGCTAAGTTAGATATTTCAATTATACATACTCTTAGTTTTAGTTAAAATATTACTTTAATTTAAATTTTAATGCATCTTTTAATTACTATAGAGTACAAATAATTTTTAACTTTCTAATTTCATATTCATTTATAAAAATTTCTGACTTCTCTCGGTTTGGTATTTAAATATCTTTAATTATTAACTAGCAGGCTACATATTCACATTTATATCTGTTTGGGTTGTTTTTGAATTAGTGTTAAGTTTAGATTTAGTTTTGGATTTGTATAGGGGTTTTTTGAATAAATTATATATATTTGATATCGAACCATATTCGCATACCTTAATTAATGATCAACTTTATAGTTTTATAGATAATCAACGTTATAGTTTTATAAGTTTTTCGAAATCGAAATTCGAGTGTCTCGAGTAAATCGATGAATCACGCATTTCGATGAATCACCCAGCGCTCTAAATCTCACAATATAAATTAAATATTTAGCTATGTTCGTATATTAAAATTATAATATTTAAGTTTGCAGTTGGGTTTGGTTCTATGTGGATTTTTATATATATTGAAATAAATTGATGTCGGACTATATTCATAAACAATAATTATAATGTATATGTTTGGATTTAGGTTTAGTCCCGTGTGGGTTTTTCTTTAAATAACTTAAATACATTAACACTAATAATCAAATTACGTCTACACAACTACACAATGAACTCAATATATAATCGTTAGCGTATTACGTATACTATATATTATACGATGCAAGGTTTCCGACTGCATATTGGCATGGTTCTGAGTTGGTTTTTTAAAATAAATTTATTAAATTTGATGCTAGGGAATGCTCATCTACTATAATTAGAATATTTGCATTTAAGTTTTTCGATTGGTATATATAGATTTTTATTTATTGCGCTTGTTAGTTATATATACAAATCAATATCCAGGGTTCTGATAATAAAAACATATATATATAATATATATAGTAGATAATTAAATTAAAATATTCAATATATTATATAAAGTTGTATTTTATATTATTTATTTATAGTGTAATATGTTACTCAATATTGTGTATAACTATACCTATATATATATATATATATATATATATATATATATATATATATATATATATATATATATATATATATCACATGTATCAGTGTGATCAGTATGTATTTGATGTTATAGAGGGTAAGTATAGGTATATAATTAATATATGTATAAAAAATATTCATTTAGCAATATTGTTATAAATTTAATAATGTATGTTATAAATTATTGAATTGTATATTGAATTATAAATTATTTTTTATATATAATTATAAGTATAATATCAATATCAGAAATAAAAAAGTTATTTCATTTAATTTATCAAAACGGAAGTTTAAATTATAATCTTTAAAAATAATTGTGTAGAATCAATATAACGACTTAACTGAATACCTTTTAATCAATTTAAATAATTATGTAAATTAAATATCAATTAAATACTTTTTTATTCTAATCAATATAAAAAGTAAGCATTATATATGTAAATATTAGTTTTAAAGTATGTAAATCGGATTTTAAAAAGTATTAAATATAAAACTATTAATTTTTTACAGAAAAAAATTTTTAAATTAATATTATTTTAAAATGTAAAAATATTTATCTTTTTTATCATATTACATTCTTATTTTTTAACATTGGATATTTAATTATGTTAATAAATATAATGAATTAGATTACTAATGTATTCTTGATAATACATCTAAATACATATATGTAAAAAAGTGATACTTTTAAAATGTTTAAGTTAGAATATTACTAATATATTATATTTCAAAAATATATATACCATAATATAGAATATTTAATTCTCAACATTATTTATATAAGATACTTTTTACGAAAACGAATATTAATTACAATAAAGTTGTATTATAAAGTGCATACAAAAAAAATGATAATCTTAAAATATCACGGTATTTCTATACATAGAAAATAAAAACGCATGGGAAGTAAAGGGTTAAGGGACGATGTAACCTTCGTTTTTTATTTTTTTTACAAAATATTTTTATTTTAAAATGCAATTAATTATCTTCAAAATGAAGTATAATTTGATTTATAAAAGTAACTATAAGTACATCAAATATGTATTTTAAACATATGCCTGTCAAAAAATAATGTTTATTAATTTGTAAAATATTTTCATAATAATATGGGTTTAAATTAGTATGTTTTCGATTAATAATATAATATTAAAATTTTTAAAAACATTGCACAGATAATAACTTTGTTTGTATTCAATAGGTGGCACTAATGTGTATAACTAATGAAAACATTGTATTCAAACATAAATGTTTTCTTTTGTATACCCAACCCAACTACACTAATTTATTAAATATATAATAGTTAATATGTTATATATACTATATAGTATACGAGGCAGGTGTTTCTATATGTGTATGAGTATAGTTCCGAGTGTGTTTTTTTAAAATAAATTTAAATAAATTTGATGCTAGGTTATGTTCTCATCCAGTGATTTGTAATATATTTAAATATAAATCTATATTAATATAACATATTCGATATGGATAATTGCTAATAAAATGCACTAACACCCAGCATATAGAATATAACAACTGCATTATGCTGCAATATTATGTAACAATGAAATTTTTAAACATGTTTTAATATATTTAATTTTAACCTCTCAACTTATTTTTATGAATTGCTGTTGGTAATTTTTTAAAATTCTTTACCTAAATTATTAATATTAATTTCTACACTTTATATTTATTGCCATCGGAAATAAATTGCGCTTATATATAAATATAATTAATAATCTATATAAAATTATAGAGTTAATTTATTAAATATATTGTTATTATAACTATTTACTTTTACTACCCTGGATATTTGCTAATATTATATAATATATATAATATATGTTTTTGTTAAAATTTAAAATATATGTAATAATTCTAGCATATTATTATATTGAATAATAAATAACCAAAGGAAGATGTATATCAACTACAGAATGTAACAGTAGTTTACTAACAGGATGGTATTACATATCAAGTATGCTATTAAATATCATACATTTTATATATATATAAATATAATTAATAATCTATATAAAATTATAGAGTTAATTTATTAAATATATTGTTATTATAACATACTGCTTTAATATTTGTGATGCTGCTTCTTGAATACTAATAATCAAATTGTAATTAAAACATTTATAATAATGAATTCAACTTGTAAAATATACAAAATCTATAATAAAATTAACATCAATGAAAATTATGTAAAAATCTATACATGAAATAATTTGAATTTCAAATTAGTCATAACAACATTTCATAATAAATGAAATTATAACATTTAATAGTTTAAAATATATATATTATTATAGGTAATGTTTAACATTATTATTAATAATTATAGTAATGCAATGTATTTCTATACAATTGTTAAAGTGTATTTACAATAAAAATAGATATCACAGGAAGTGTGCTAAATTGCAAGATAGTAGTCAGGTAACATTTGTGAAATTATGAAGATCATTACTAGATGGCAACTAAAGATAGTACACTACAGTGATACTACTGATTTGTTGTAGGTGTGGTGATATAATAATCTCATATGCTATTAATAAGAGTGAATTCTAGCTTTAACTTTGATCTTTAAACTAGATCCTACCTTAACAATAGAAAATAATGGATAATCAATTTAACCCTTTACCAAATGTTGAAAACCTTCTTTATGCTACTGAAAAACCAAAAGTCAAATAATTTTAATAAATTTAAGCAATATTAAACTAATTAAAATTATATTTACTTTATTTAAATTTAATAAGAAAATAACATAAAACAATAGCCAGATAATTATCTTTATTGAGTAAAAAGTTTTAGTATTAGGTTTTATTTGTAAAAAATAATAATTAAATAATCAAATGATTTATTTTAAAGCTACCATAAATAAATGAAAATTTAATTTCTTGTTTTAAAATGTTATTATTATTTATCTTAAATATTGTTTTTATCATATGATCTACAATTCACAAAAATTAATAAATTATTACAGGAAAAAATATAATATTTTTAATAAAATTAACAATTTTGTAGAAAAAAATTATTTTAATTTATTGATATTTTTTTTAATTTATAAATTTGTTTTTTTTCAAAACAAATGTTAATCCTTGGCAACATATAAATAATATAATAAATGTTATATTTACAGTCCAGTGAAGTATTTTAATTAAATGATGATCTAAGTCCTCCAACTAGTGATTACAAGAATTATGGTGGTATATCTGAAGAATATACAACAACTCGAGGAGGATCTAGTATAAGATGTAGTGAAAAAAGTTCAAGCATCAATTTGCTGGTAGATATACTTGCTAGTAATTTTATTTGAATTTCTTATAAAGTTAATAATATTAATTTAACCAATATAAACAATATGTTATTCTCTTTTATATAAAGATTATAATTATATATGTTAAAATAAGTATTTATACATGTAAATTATATAAAAATTAATACAATCTTATATATTAACAATCAATTTATAATGTATGTATGTAAAAATATATGTAACATTCGGAAATGTACCTTATTACATATATTAACATTATATTTTATCTAAATATTTGTAAAATGAATATTTACCATAGAAAAATAATGATATATATGGAAAAATTAAAAATAAAAAACAGTAACAATTCTGAGAGACCGGGAAATGTAAAATAAAATATCTCTAGCTGTAAAGGGTTTAAGCTATAGTAAATTGATGTAATTTCATGATATATTCTACAATATGGAGTAAAGAACATATTAGGTAATATAAAATATTATATAATAGAGATGGAATCTAAACATGAGGAACAATTTAATTTAAATATATATGAACAAATGTTGCTGATAACAAAGGTAATTAATAAGTGTATATCTAGAATATTCTAAATTGTTTCTAATGTATTTATATATAAAATGATAGTGGCATGTGTTATTCAGTAGGTTTATCAAGAAATTTAATTAATATTTACTGCTAAATTTATAAATAGCATATATTAATTATTATGTAGAATTTCAACTTTAGAAGGTATGTCCCGATGTCATTCATTATATACTATTGTTTTTATGATATGTATCATACTTTCAATATAGCATTGGTATTACTTTAGATTATGAGCTCACTCTCTATTGTTTATTACTGTTTTATAACTCTTTTACCAAATATACTCACTTAATAATTTAAGAAAATCAAAAATGATTCTTTATTTATAATTATAAAAACCTTGATAGATTGAGATTTATTTACAATTGAAAAATCAGTCAGAATTTGCTTCTGCTGCATGCACTTCAAACTAGCAAGAATTGTTTGAGACGTGGAATTCATTCTAAAAACAATCATTTAGTGTTTAACTTTAAAAGAAAATAAATATTTATGTGTTTAAATTAAATGAAAGAATCGTATAAACTTGATATAGTGTATTAGTTGAATTATTGAAATAAAAGTAATGTTATATAAATCAATTATTAGATTATTATTATAAATTATTACACTGGTTTTTTTTATAAATTTTAATATTGGTACATTTTAAACATGTTACCTTGTATTTAGGAAATTTGAGTAGAAATTCAATAAGCGAGTTAACTCGAAGTTAAATTACACTTTAGTTCTGAGATAAATTGAATTAACAATTAAAAAGAAATACAAATATTATTATGAAATAGGATAATTTAGGATTTTATTATAAAATATTATTAATAAGAAATAAATCACATTCATAGATCAAAAAATATAGTATACGAGATTACATTCACGTTATTAACAGTCCATGTTATTTCATTTTTGCATCGCATAATTTCATTTATATTATTTATGATATTAGTATTTTTAATAATAGCCAATACCAGGTAATCTTGGATAATAGATTAACTAATAATTTCAATATTAATAATATCTTAACTATTGATAATATTTTACACATTATATTTGTGATATAATATAAATAATTCGTTATAAAATATGGTATTATATAATATATAATCGTATAGTATAATATAAAACCACTATTAGAGATTACATTGATAATATTGGTGATTACCTATATACATTATTATATTTGAAAATGTCGTATATGTCATTTTATAATCATCAAAACCATCTAGATACTTAATTATATATATACATTTACAAAATTAATCTTAATCCATTATAATGACTAACGAAGTCGGGTGTAATTGTATATAAACTAATTGCTTTATTTTTTACTGTAAGGTTTATAAACTGATTGCTTTATTTCTACTGTACTTTTGTTCTACTAATATTTATAAACGATGTTTATAGATGGTTTATAGAATTTATTATAAAATATATATGAATATAACATTTCGTGAAAATATAACGGTCGATCCTCTCCAGCTCTATAGTTCTTCCATAAAAAATGAGATACGCATCTTCAGCTATAACTATAGTTATCATTATAGTGGTACTATAGTGGCAATGAATATAAAATTGCAAATCTTTTTATTTTAGTTTCTCTTATATTACAATAAAATATAGAAATTCATAATTAACTTATCAAAAATATTATTATTTATCATATACTAACATATTCCTTATATATTTGTTGTGGTTTAGTTTTGTGTTTAAAGCAATCATTTCATTTTTATTGTCGACGTAAATACAATGGGATGAAGATTGATGAATCTGATTAGCATTATTCGTTGTGATATCATCGATTTTATTACCAGCTCCGTTTATATTTAATAATTGTTGTATACATTATGTATACATATCGAATTAAATATAATAAATAAATTTAAAAAGTAAATGTTAACAATTAAAAATGAAAGCTGTAAAATCTGTAACTAAATTATTTTGATTTCTTATTTGCGATGTCATTATTTGTAAATATATAATATATTAGAAATGATTACAATTAAATAACAACTTAGAAATAAGATTTTATATTAAAAGATCAAATATAAATATTTCCTTTATAATTAAATATTTAATAATTCATGAATTATTGTAATAATTGCCAATATTATAATATTTAATTAGATACTCTGAGAAATTTGAATTACTAACTTTCCAAATTATTTCTCAGATGATTTCCATATTATTATGAATATCTAAAATCATCTTCTTCGTTATCACTACAAGTATATATTTATATATTAAAATAATAATCAGTTCAACAAATACACACTCCATAGAGTGTGTACAAACATAAATAATATTAAAATACATTGTCTAATATTAATGTACTGGGTAATTTAACTATACAATAGTTATATATTAGAAGTAAATGTATATATAATTAATATGTATTACTGTTCCGCTATGAAACGACAGTTTTTTTTAAGATTAATCATTAATAACGTTATCAGCACATATATTATATTCATATCATGTCTACTACAAGAAGGTCAATATATCATTTTGCATACTATTTAAATACTACTACGTACTATTGACTACGTGATGTGTTGTTTATTTCGGTAAACAATACTACATTGTTTCACTGGTCACTCTACATCCAGCACGTGGTCACTTCATTTCCGATAAAATTTCAAATAATTATAGTCCAACAAGATACCCAACATATACGATTGAATTACTACCAAATATATTTGCCAACTTTTTTGATGATAAAATAAAAAATATAGTACAATCAATTAATGATATAAAACATAAAATTCCAATATACATTATACCACTTTACAATACTGCTAAATCATACTTTCTAAACTTTAAGTCCCCTTCATCGTATGAAATATCAATACTAGTTAAAATATGTAAATCATCCTACCCTCATAACGATGCATTACCTAAACAATTTACCGACTTAATAGAACCCACTCTCACAGAACTTTATCAATCCATAATATCACAATCTATATATACTTCTATTTTTCCAACATCCCTTAAATATGCCATTATTACTCCCCTACTAAAAAACAGTAATCTAGATGATAAATTACTAAAAAACTACCGTTCTATTTCCAAACTTCCTTTTCTATCTAAAATATTTGAAAGAGTCATTAGTAAACAAATCATTGAATATTTATCAGAAAATGAACTATATCCTATAAATCAAAGTGCATATCGAAAAAACCACAGTACAGAAACTACAATAGTATCTATATTTGATAATATATATAATGCGATAGATGAGGGAAATAAAGTTCAACTTGTGCTATTAGATATGTCAGCAGCATTTGATACTATCTCTCATAAGATTTTATTGGATAGATTAGAGGAAATAGGTATAGCTGATAAGGCACTAGACTTACTGAAATCTTATATTACAAATAGAACGTATCGAACATTAATAAATGATATACAATCAGACGAATTCCAACTAAAATATGGAGTTCCACAAGGTTCCGTACTTGGACCATTATTATTTTTAATTTATTTACGTCCATTATCTCTATTAATTTCTAAATTTCCCCAAATTAAATTCAACATATTTGCCGACGATATTATAATTTACCAGACTCTACCACTGGAAAACAATGATAACTCATCTCTCATTAATTGCACTAATAATATACGCAACTGGCTAATCAATAATAATTTACTACTCAATATCGACAAGACACAACTGATTAACATTTCAAAAAAATTAACACAAAATAAATGTCCTATATATTTAATTGATAATTTAATTGTTGAACCTTCTAAGACCGTAAAATGTCTGGGTGTCATTATAGACGAACATATGCTTTTAGATAACCACTTACGATTTACTGCTAAAAAAGCATTTTATTATTTTAGTAAGGTCAAAAAAATAAGAAAATTATTGTCATTTCATAATTTTAAAATGATCTCTCAGTCTTATATTATATCGCATTTAAACTATTGTAATTCTATATATTATGGTATAACTAAATCTAGAATAAATTACTTAGATCGTATATTAAGAATTATAGTAAGAATGATATATGGTTTTAAGCGAAAAGACCATAATAGTATTACCGAATGTTTAACATCACTGCCCTAAACGCTAAACAGCCGCGCTACCTTTATGATATTATTAAACTAAAGGAAAATACCCGCCGATTAAGATCTAATAACAGTCTGCTATTATCAAATCAAAAATTTAATCTTGATACCTATGGTAAAAGAAGATTTAGTGTTTCAGCGCCAGCTTTATGGAACAACCTTCCTCTACATTTGCGAAGATGCAATTCCATCAAAACATTTAAGAAGGCCGTTAAAAATCATCTACTATGTTCAACATGAGATCTTGGATTGATCTTTTGCGGATGTTCTATGACTCTGCCCGAATGTCAGAGTTCTCTATCTGATTCTATCTGATTTTATTTTATCATTTAATATTATTAATATTATTTTATTCTCTTTAAAACACAAATGAGAACATATCTATTTTGTTATTTTGTGTATAAATAAACTTTTCAATTCAATTCAATTCAATACTGTAGTATGAAGTTAGATTATACACTATAGATATAGAGGAGCTAGTCTAATTGTATAGATACTGCAGTATGAAGTTAGATTATACACTATAGATATAGAGGACAAGTCTAATGTAATGGTATAGATACTGTAGTATGAAGTTAGATTATACACTACAGATATAGAGGACAAGTCTAATGGTATAGATACTGTAGTATGAAGTTAGATTATACACTATAGATATAGAGGAGCTAGTCTAATGTAATGGTATAGATACTGTAGTATGAAGTTAGATTATACACTATAGATATAGAGGAGCTAGTCTAATGTAATGGTATAGATACTGTAGTATGAAGTTAGATTATACACTATAGATATAGAGGAGCTAGTCTAATGTAATGGTATAGATACTGTAGTATGAAGTTAGATTATACACTATAGATATAGAGGAGCTAGTCTAATGTAATGGTATAGATACTGTAGTATGAAGTTAGATTATACTCTATAGATATAGAGGACAAGTCTAATGTAATGGTATAGATACTGTAGTATGAAGTTAGATTATACACTATAGATATAGAGGAGCTAGTCTAATGGTATAGATACTGTAGTATGAAGTTAGATTATACACTATAGATATAGAGGACAAGTCTAATGTAATGGTATAGATACTGTAGTATGAAGTTAGATTATACACTATAGATATAGAGGAGCTAGTCTAATTGTATAGATACTGTAGTATGAAGTTAGATTATACACTATAGATATAGAGGAGCTAGTCTAATGGTATAGATAATGTAGTATGAAGTTAGATTATACACTATAGATATAGAGGAGCTAGTCTAATTGTATAGATACTGTAGTATGAAGTTAGATTATACACTATAGATATAGAGGACAAGTCTAATGTAATGGTATAGATACTGTAGTCTGAAGTTAGATTATACACTACAGATATAGAGGACAAGTCTAATGTAATGGTATAGATACTGTAGTATGAAGTTAGATTATACACTATAGATATAGAGGAGCTAGTCTAATGTAATGGTATAGATACTATAGTATGAAGTTAGATTATACACTATAGATATAGAGGAGCTAGTCTAATGGTATAGATACTGAAGTATGAAGTTAGATTATACACTATAGATATAGAGGAGCTAGTCTAATGGTATAGATACTGTAGTATGAAGTTAGATTATACACTATAGATATAGAGGACAAGTCTAATGTAATGGTATAGATACTGTAGTATGAAGTTAGATTATACACTATAGATATAGAGGAGCTAGTCTAATGTAATGGTAGATACTGTAGTATGAAGTTAGATTATACACTATAGATATAGAGGAGCTAGTCTAATGTAATGGTAGATACTGTAATATGAAGTTACATTATACACTATAGATATAGAGGAGCTAGTCTAATGTAATGGTATAGATATTGCAGTATGAAGTTAGATTATACTCTATAGATATAGAGGAGCTAGTCTAATGTAATGGTATAGATACTGTAGTATGAAGTTAGATTATACACTATAGATATAGAGGAGATAGTCTAATGTAATGGTATAGATACTGAAGTATGAAGTTAGATTATACACTATAGATATAGAGTAGCTAGTCTAATGGTATAGATACTGTAGTATGAAGTTAGATTATACACTATAGATATAGAGGATAAGTCTAATGTAATGGTATAGATACTGTAGTATGAAGTTAGATTATACACTATAGATATAAAGGAGCTAGTCTAATGTAATGGTATAGATATTGCAGTATGAAGTTAGATTATACACTATAGATATAGAGTAGCTAGTCTAATGGTATAGATACTGTAGTATGAAGTTAGATTATACACTATAGATATAGAGGAGCTAGTCTAATGTAATGGTATAGATATTGCAGTATGAAGTTAGATTATACACTATAGATATAGAGGAGCTAGTCTAATGTAATGGTATAGATACTGTAGTATGAAGTTAGATTATACACTATAGATATAGAGTAGCTAGTCTAATGGTATAGATACTGTAGTATGAAGTTAGATTATACACTATAGATATAGAGTAGCTAGTCTAATGGTATAGATACTGTAGTATGAAGTTAGATTATACACTATAGATATAGAGTAGCTAGTCTAATGGTATAGATACTGTAGTATGAAGTTAGATTATACACTATAGATATAGAGTAGCTAGTCTAATGGTATAGATACTGAAGTATGAAGTTAGATTATACACTATAGATATAGAGGAGCTAGTCTAATGTAATGGTATAGATATTGCAGTATGAAGTTAGATTATACACTATAGATATAGAGTAGCTAGTCTAATGGTATAGATACTGTAGTATGAAGTTAGATTATACACTATAGATATAGAGTAGCTAGTCTAATGGTATAGATACTGAAGTATGAAGTTAGATTATACACTATAGATATAGAGGAGCTAGTCTAATGTAATGGTATAGATATTGCAGTATGAAGTTAGATTATACACTATAGATATAGAGTAGCTAGTCTAATGGTATAGATACTGTAGTATGAAGTTAGATTATACACTATAGATATAGAGGAGCTAGTCTAATGTAATGGTATAGATATTGCAGTATGAAGTTAGATTATACTCTATAGATATAGAGGAGCTAGTCTAATGTAATGGTATAGATACTGTAGTATGAAGTTAGATTATACACTATAGATATAGAGGACAAGTCTAATGTAATGGTATAGATACTGCAGTATTAAGTTAGATTATACACTATATAGATATAGAGGACAAGTCTAATATAATAGATTAGATACTATATCAAATACAGTTCTAATCAATAGTAAAACTTGTATACAAAAATCTAATGTATAATTTGCATGTTTTATTATTTATATACTTTCATATGTAAACCAGTGACACATTTATCTTAATTCTGATTGGTTATTTTAACATTCTATAATAAAAAGTAAATTTTAAGTTATTTGTTGATCAAAAATTAATTAATTACTTAATATAAAAATTTGTAAAAATAGATAAACTTTTATTTATTTCAATTAGAAATTTATATATTTCTATTTAATTACATTAGGAATCTAATTTTAGAATAAATACATTTTGTATGTAATTGATTAAATATAAATTATACAGATGAGAATTTCATTAAATTATTGCATTACATAACAATGCTAAAGGAATTTTATATAAAGAGTAAGAAAGAACAATTGAAGTAAGTTTATTATTTATTGACACAATTAGATAATAATAATAACTCACACAAGCATTAGGACTAAACGATGACAAGATACATTTTCATATACTAAAGATTTAATGTTATTGTCTAATGAAATAGAATATACATTATCACCTTCACGTGTGTACAATAAACGTTTGTTTACATCAATAATAGAATTATAACAGTTAATATTTGTGTATACAGCATTATCAATAACTGACCACTGGTCAGTTAAGATGTCGTAACATTCACATTCAGTTCTATCACCTCCATATACATAAATACATTTACTATCTAATACAGCTATATGACAATTTCTATTGTTTAATAAAGGAGATAAAGTCTGCCATGTGCCATTCCTATAACGTATTACATTATTAACATTACCACCACCAATAACATAAATGTCATCTCCATCTACTACAGTTGTATGACCACCTACAACATAAGGTAAACTTTGACCTTTACTCCATGAGTCATTAGATATGTTATAATATCTCATTGCATTACTACAGCTCACATTACTCCTCCTCATGCCTCCAATAAGAACTAATCTACCATCTGATGTTTCATTAACACTTGGTGACCAGTTAAAGCAATAGTTTGTTGGGTCACTACACACAACTACTTCTTTAGTGGCATTGTTATATTTATACATTTTACATTTACTAAATGAGAAGATGAATAACAATTCTTTAGTTGTATAGATTACATAATCAACTGCACCAAAGTTATATTGCACTAGTCTCTCTTTAGTGGCAGTGTTGTATATGCCATCTTTTGACACATGGCATAGAGACTTAGAACTAGACTTAATGGCTCCAGGCACTTCTCTAGGCACTTCTATAGCATTGATTCTCTCTACTCCGTAATGTTTAATTAAACCCTTGGTACAGTTATCATTTAAAATAGAGATTTTTATGTGTAATTGTTGTAGGAGTTTGTCTAACAATGGAACATTTGTATTAATAGATTTATTCTCTAACATCATAATTTTACTACACTGTCCACAATCTACAAGTTCTAACAATGCGTTGGCATTTGGTAGTCTATCTTCTACATCATATAGTACCCACATTACTACACACTTTACTATGTCATACTCATCCCTAGCATTTAATTCTCTATTACTTATTATAGTTAATAATTGTGTAAATGGAGTCCGCAGAAACACATACTTCTCTAAAGTTTCTTTGTACACAGACTCTAGCTGAGACTTTACTTTCAGAAGAATCTCTTCTGGAGATATCCCCATCTCATAAGTGTAAATATACTCCAGCAAAGGAGACGAGGGGTTCGTTGTTAGATATTCGCAAATGAATTCATTGCATCTCTTTACAATAGCATCTACCTGCATTCACATTAATTGTAGTGTTAGTTGTATGCAAATATAACTTTATATCATTAATAAATCATTAATTGAATTAATTATTAAATATTTCCCCTGTTATTGTTACCTGTATTATTAAGTAAAGTGTTAATTGTCATATTATTAAATTTTAATGATTAATAAAAGTAAAATAGATAATAAAAATGTTAATAATATATTCAAAAGTTATAATTTAATAATTAAGTAATTAAAATATAAAAAGAAAGACAATGAGTTATTAAATACAATGCATTCCTTAACAAGTGAATATTAAACCTGTAAATAATGTGAGATTTCCATCACATCAGCAAAGTTATCTTTATTAATCTGGATTTCTTCAGAATAGAAGTAGTCTAAGACAAGCTGGAACATGTCTTTATTGTAATCTAATGTTACTCTTTGTTCAGCGGACTCCTTCATCGGAGTGAGAAACATAGCTTTAAAGTATTGACTGCTAGCAGCCAACACATTTCTGTGAACCTGTTTATATGATGTAATAGAAGTTAGTTAAATAAATAATATTACCTAATATGGGTAATTATATAAATTTAAAACTAATCATTAATCATGAATTAATATTTGTATTTAATATAATTATAAAAAACAATATTTAATTATTATCTTATTATAAACATATTATAATTACTTTACATCCAATATTAGGATATTAACCCTTTACAACCCAGGATCATTTATTTTTACATTACCAATTGCCAGGCATTTTAATTTGTTATACT
This sequence comes from Osedax frankpressi, assembly GCA_964035775.1. Classification (NCBI taxonomy): domain Eukaryota; kingdom Metazoa; phylum Annelida; class Polychaeta; order Sabellida; family Siboglinidae; genus Osedax; species Osedax frankpressi. The sequence goes on from OZ038313.1 coordinate 4,043,905, forward strand.
ACATTTTATAACGTGATTTTACTATAATAAATATTAGTTTTCATAAAATATATTCTATATACGATATGTTAAGAATTCAATTTACTAAATGACTTTATATAATTTGTTCAAATATAATATAAGATTATTATAGATAAATAAGTATATATATGGTAATAAAAAGAATTTAATATTTTATATTATGTACATATCGTGTATGTATTACATTAGATAACATAGTAATCACATTACTATAAAGTAATTAACTGTAATATAATAATAAATCTACTGAAAAAATAATATTTTAATATTACGTTAAATCATATTTTATAATTGATTTTAGATTAAAAATATATTAAATTTTTTTTATTATTTAAATGAAAAATGCATTGATGTAAAATAGAATTTACTAAAATAAATACAAAATTTAACTTATGTAATACTTACTTTTATATTAATCAGAATTAAAAACTCTCTATTATGATCAAATTCATTTTAAAATTGCATTAATATTTTATTAGATTAAATAGAAGATTATAAATAATAGTTTTTAACATTCTTAATTTAAGTAAACTATTTCTATATATAGTAGCTTAGTATTGTACTTTATTAATAGAATTATTGATTATATAGTAACTAGATAAATAAGTTTTAATTATATTTATATGCTATATTCTAATTAACTAAATCAAATATAAACAAATTATGATTTTAAGATTTTAAAAAGAAATCATTTAAAATCATTTAAAATAAAAAGTGTAATATGTATTCAATTATAAAGAATTGAGTGATTAAATTAGTAGTAAAAGTAATCAAATATTAATACAAATATATTTATTTGTTATAAAAAGCAAGATTTACATATTGAAATTTCACAAACATTACACAGAAATAACGTTCTAAGTGTTACTATCATATTTTTCCTTTTAGATATTTTACAATCAACACAAACACGTAATTTACAAGAAACTAAACAATGGCAAATGATAGATAAATATGTAGAAGGATCAATAATTGATACTTTTCTGTACTTGTCCATCATTTCATGAACAAGTTGATCTTTATAATTTAGGAGGGAAAACAGGCAATTACGAGGATTATTAATAAAATGAATGAATTAATAATTGAAATATTAAAAATACTAAATTTTAATATTATATATCGTATTAGATCATATAAATATATATAAATTCATATTTATAATGGTATCGAGATATTACATCATATATATATATATATAGTTTATAATAAGTACATAGTATAGAAGCATAAAATGTGTAATTATATTTTGAAATCAGGTGCAAATTAAATTTAAAAACAAAGAAAAATATTAAATAAAATATTTAGATTAAAATACATGAAAACAATATTATTAGATTAATTATCAACAATATTTACAACTATTTAATGTAATTAATATAATATATATATATTACAAACACTATTGACTAGTTCTTTTTGTTCATATTCACTACTTTAAAGGAATAACTCTCTAACTTGATTAACATTATAAATTAAGTGATAAAAACATCAAATATTTTTAAAAGTAGCATCACAAGTTACCTTGTGATTTAAATATTACTAAACATTTTAATTTAAATAATTTATTATTTGGTTATTGATTATTTAAATAATTTATTATTTGGTTATTGATTATTTAAATAATATATTATTTGGTTATTGATTATTTCAATAATATATTATTTGGTTATTGATTATTTAAATAATTTATTATTTGGTTATTGATTATTTAAATAATATATTATTTGGTTATTGATTATTTCAATAATATATTATTTGGTTATTGATTATTTAAATAATTTATTATTTGGTTATTGATTATTTAAATAATTTATTATTTGGTTATTGATTATTTAAATAAATATTTTTTAATATCAATTTTAAATTTATTAAAGATTTATTTATTATTGAGTATTACTTTTGGATTATATATTTAGAAGGTAATGTTTTTATAAACATAGTTAATATTTAAATTTGGATATTAATATTTTATGTATTTAGGATAGTTTTAATAAATCATGTTTTATTACTTTTATTATCATATTTTAAAAATTAAAAACCTAATAAAAAATGGCTATTATTTGAAATCATTATCTCAAATATTATTAAATTTCAATAAAAACAATGAATTTGCTATATCTATTTTTCTAGATTAATTAATTAAGTTTGATATAAATTATGAAAACAATTTTTAATGTATTCGATGATTTGGGCATTTTGTAGGTGAGACAATTTTAGACAATGGATGTAATGTGTTAAGATAGATAGTCTTAATATTATAGTGTTACATATATTTATTTAATATATTATTACATTACACATTATGATATAATGTTGTATGATTTACTATAAGGGTTGATCTAATACAGCTTATTAGTAAACATCTATTATATGCTATTATTGATAGGTGGGAAGAGTTGTGGTATTTATTGTGCTATAATACAGTTTAAATATAATAAACTTATACAGTTGCATAAATATATGTGATAGGATACATTGTTGATCTTATATTCACTTCATATCACATTTAAATTACTGAGTACCTGGACTTTGATCTTAGGAATTTATTCTATTTATAACTCTTGTTTTTATTGTTTATGTAATATAAATGTATATAGAAATTAATGTATTACAATATTACCATGGAATATAAAACTAAATTATTTAAATATTATATATGTCACATTCTCTATACTTTATAGAATATAATTTAATAGTTATATATACAAATCAATATCCAGGGTTCTGATAATAAAAACATATATATATAATATATATAGTAAATAATGAAATTAAAATATTCAATATATTATATAAAGTTGTATTTTATATTATTTATTTATAGTGTAATATGTTACTCAATATTGTGTATAACTATACCTATATATATATATATATATATATATATATCACATGTATCAGTGTGATCAGTATGTATTTGATGTTATAGAGGGTAAGTATATTTTAGCTAGGTATATAATTAATATATGTTAATGAGTTCAACACAATCTTATAAACTACATGAAGTAGTAATGTCATGTGCAATTTGGCATATTTCATTGACTGCATTGAGATTATTTCAACTTTCTAAAACTACTAAATAAGTTATAAATAAACTTGAAATATAATGAAATTGCTTTTTATTATATAATTAATTTGGAATTTTTAAATGTTAATTAATTAAAAGGTAATCAAAATATGTTAATGTATTCTTAACCTTTTACCTACTTAATAAAATTAACATCAATGAAAATTATGTAAAAATCTATACAAGAAATAGTTTAAATTTAAAATTAGTCAGAAAAATGAAATAAATGAAATTATAACATTTGATATTGTTTAAAAAATATTTATTATGATGGATAATGTATAACATTATTATTAATAATTATAGTAACGCAATGTATTTACAAAGTGTATTTACAATAAAAATAGATATCACAGGAAGTGTGCTAAATTGCAAGATAGTAGTCAGGTAACATTTGTGAAATTATGAAGATCATTACTAGATAGCTATTACATTAGTGTATTCGTATACAGGTAGATTCATTTAGTTACATTAGTAGGGAGTAATATTTTACTTATCCAGTGAAATGTAATCAATTGGTCTAGTTCCCACTCCCCGCACACATTTCTTACAGATTGTGTTACAATTTAGAAGATATGCCTTCTATATCACTATAATCATATTAATAAACAATGTGTAAGATACTATATAATGGATAACATCAAAGGCGGAGGATTACGATGTTAAATTAATGAACACATTCGTAATAAAAAGAGAAAAGTAGTTATTTGATGAAGTATTTACCTTTAACTAGTTATAGTATTATAAAGGTAAATATACTCCATAAGATAATGATTATTATTATAACATATCGAGATGGGTACATTTAATATTAGACTTATTTGGAAAGCAGTTATTCTATCCATCATAATTTCTTAGTATAAGGTAAATATTTCATTTCTAATTATTATTTTATTACATCAATATTTTGTAATTTCTTACTTTAGATAATTGTAGAGAATCAGTTCATTATTTTAAATAGTAATCTGCAATGTTTTGTTAGCTAAAGATAGTAAACTACAGTGATACTACTGATTTGTTGTAGGTGTGGTGATATAATAATCTCATATGGTATTAATAAGAGTGAGCTTTAACTTTGATCTTTAAACTAGATCCTACCTTAACAATAGAAAATAATGGATAATCAATTTAACCCTTTACCAAATGTTGAAAACCTTCTTTATGCTACTGAAAAACCAAATGTCAAATATTTTTAATAAATTTAAGCAATATTAAACTAATTAAAATTATATTTAATTTATTCAAATTTAATAATCAATTCAATATTTGTAATATAAATTTAATTATAAATAAGAAAATAACATAAAACAATAGCCAGATATTCTCTTTATTGAGTAAACAGTTTTAGTACTCGATTTTATTTGTAAAAAATAATAATTAAATAATCAAATGATTTATTTTAAAGATACCATAAATAAATGAAAATTTAATTTCTTGTTTTAAAATTACATTATTGTTTATCTTAAATATTGTTTTTATCATATGATTTACAATTCATAAACGTTAATAAATTATTCCTGGAAAACTATAATATTTGTAATAAAATTAATAATTCTGTAAACAAAATTATTTTAATTTATTGATTTAGAATTGATATTTTTTTTAAAACTTTTAAAATGTTATTCCTTGGCAACGTATAAATAATATAATAAATGTTATATTTACAGTCCAATGATGTATTTGAATTAAATGATGATCTAAGTCCTCCAACTAGTGATTCCAAGAATTATGGTGGTATATCTGAAGAATATACACCAACTCGAGGAGGATCTAGTATAAGATGTAGTGAAAAAAGTTCAAGCATCAATTTGCTGGTAGATATACTTGCTAGTAATTTTATTTGAATTTCTTATAAAGTTAATAATATGAATTTAACCAATATAAACAATATGTTATACTCTTTTATATAAAGATTAGAATTATATATGTTAAAATAAGTATTTATACATGTAAATTATATAAAAATTAATACAATTTTATATATTAACAATCAATTTATAATGTATATATGTAAAAAAAATATATGTAACATTCTGAAATGTACCTTATTACATATATTAATATTATATTTTATCTAAATATTTGTAAAGTGAATATTTACCATAGAAAAATAATGATATATATGGAAAAATTAAAAATAAAAAAAAGTAACAATTCTGAGAGTCCGGGATATGTAAAATAAAATATCTCTAGTTGTAAAGGGTTTAAGCTATAGTAAATTGATATCATTTCATGATATATTCTACAATATGGAGTAAAGAACATATTAGGTAATATAAAATATTATATAATAGAGATGGAATCTAAACATGAGGAACAATTTAATTTAAATATATATGAACAAATGTTGCTAATAACATAAAGGTAATTAATAAGTGTATATCTAGAATATTCTAAATTGTTTCTAATGTATTTATATATAAAATGATAGTGGCATGTGTTATTCAGTAGGTTTATCAAGAAATTTAATTAATATTTACTGCTAAATTTATAAATAGCATATATTAATTATTATGTAGAATTTCAACTTTAGAAGGTATGTCCCGATGTCATTCATTATATACTATTGTTTTTATGATATGTATCATACTTTTAATATAGCATTGGTATTACTTTAGATTATGAGCTCACTCTCTATTGTTTATTACTGTTTTATAACTCTTTTACCAAATATACTCACTTAATAATTTAAGAAAATCAAAAATGATTATTTATTTATAATTGTAAAAACCTCGATAGATTGAGATCTATTTACAATTGAAAAATCAGTGAGGATTCCCTCCTGCTGCATGCACTTCAAACTAGCAAGAATTGTTTGAGACGTGGAATTCATTCTAAAAACAATCATTTAGTGTTTAACTTTAAAAGAAAATAAATATATATGTGTTTAAATTAAATGAAAGAATCGTATAAACTTGATATAGTGTATTAGCTGAATTATTGAAATAAAAATAATCAAATTAATAATTAATAATTCAAATTATGCAGCGTATTTTCAACATCACCCTAAATCTAATTCATTGAAATAAACCACATATATTTTATGAATCATGTTAATAAATACGCCCAGTTAAATATTGCATCTAGTTATATTGAATTATTCGCATATACAATTTAACTGCCGTGTGGAACTTTATATAAATTCATATTTATTACATATAATGGACATATAATTAGATTTAGAGTAGTCTTGAAAACACGATGCATACTTTGAACTCGCCGTAAAACGTACTTGATCCAAATTAGGTATATTTTAAAAATGTTAAACTTTATAAAATTATTTAAATAGAAATATTGTAATAAGTTAAAATATAAAGTATTATAATGATTCTACTAGTATTGTTATAATGTTAAAAGTTTACCTTGTATTTGGGTAAATAGAGTTGTTAATAAAATAAGAGAAGAACTAGAGGAACAAGTAAAATCGAAGTAAAATTCTAATTTATTTCCGGGTTAAAATGAAATAGAAGTTATAGAAGAGGAAATTGAAATGTATTTTTTAATATAGGGTAATTTAGGATTTTATTATAAATATTGTATAATAATATATATTTACATTTATAGATAAAAAATACCCTATTAACAAGATTATCTAATATTTATCTGTTAACCTGTTCATATGATAATAAAAAATAATAGTTCCTTATATGATAAATGTAAGGTATCAATAATTTACATTTAGAACATTGAAAATATAATTTTATTGTTAAATAAATTAGAACAATTTTATTATTATTAACAATATTATTTGTTCATTTATTATAAACAAATTGTAATTACTTTACATCAGAAACACATGACTAGATAGTATTGTTCACACTGATTCGTGTATTACATTGTACTTAAAATAATTGAATTAGCCTATTCATCCTAGATTTAATAAATTTTGAAAAGATTTTGAAAAGATCAAGTTATTATATAATATATTTTGTTCCCGAACTTTAAGGATTTAATATAAGTGCTATAAGATACAACTTTAATATTAAAATTAACTATAATAAAGTATTATAAAATTTACAATCATAATCCATTTATTTATTATGGAGACGCGAGTTTACAATCTGTAAAGTTTCAATTGTTAATAGTTTATATATATATATATATATATATATATATATATATATATATATATATATATATATCTTAAACAAAGTATTTATAATAATAAGTAAATTAATAATTATAAGTTCCTATAATATTCATAAGTAAATAATATATAACTTTCTAGATATTTCTTTCTAGATTTTCAATCTCAACTCTGGATTCATTTTGTATACTTAATGATTTTTTTTCTTTAAGTAATAAGTTGGATAAAACGCAGCATACCAAAACAATTTTATCTACTTCAGATCAATTTCAGATGAAAGAACCCTAAATCTACGTGATTCCTTTCCTTGTATAGTTTGTGGTCTCACAGTAAGAATGACTATAAAGCCATAGAATGTAACTTATATGATATGAGGTTCCATATGAACTGGTAAACCTATACAAATGAAGATAGGCACTGTCTAGTCGTACAATAATGTCTAGTAATATAATGCATTTGCATGATATACATATGAATAACGTGCATATGCATTGTAAAAAGTGGTTTATACCGAAAAGGATTAATCCCCATGCCCTCGTTATTAGATAAATTGACTTTTAAGAAAGAACAGAAAAGTATACAAATGCCTCTTCCGCAATCTGAACACGAAACTTACCAAATCATTTTAAATTGCAATAATAGAGGTAATGAAATGTTGGTAGATTTCAGTGAATATATATATTCCAATAATACTAATTCCCTGTAAATAACAATCCACTGGAGATGCAAATACTTCGATGTTCCTAGCTGCAAAAGTTGGGATGAATCGTTTACGTAAGTTTAGCTGATCGCAAAGTAATAAATCATATTTAATAATTATGAATTTGCTAAATTAATATCTTTATTAAAACCATTTCAGATAATATATGTGGAGTGATCTTGAAGTCAGTCGGGAGCAAACGTCCACACGAATAAAGCAATATTATTGGAAATGCCTTTGCAGAATATAATCCATTGTTACATGTAATGAAAAAGAAGATTTTTCTTATCAATTTAATACTTTACAATCTCAGGAAAAGAAGTCCAAAACATACATGTTTCTCATACAGAACGGATGTGTTTTTCAACATCACAATAACATTATTTACTAGTTACATAAAAAAAAGATTTTTATATATTATATTATAAATTCATTATTATATAACTATTATTTATTCACTTAATTAGTTATACTCTGTCGAATAAGTAGTTATAGTAGTCATAGCAATATGACCCATAAAATACCTCTATATTATAAATACCAATATCTATAGTGAGCTTTTATATTTTACAATACACATCCTAATTTATCTGTAATTTATATTTTTTATTTTATTATACATTTTTTAATTTCTTGTATATTACTTTAACTGTAACATTATTATCTTATATATGTATAGAAATGTATATATATATATATATATATATATATATATATATATATACATTTTAACTCTAGGTAATATATAATACATTATTTAGTATTTTATTATATTCTTGGCTAACGATAATTTCAATTATAAAACTTGTATTCCAGGGTATTATTTATATCATCTACATATTTAGATTATTCTATTTTAAACAAATTTATAATCACTTATCTCTTTTATTATACATATATTTCTTTTTTATAGTTGTATTTTAATACTATATTTACTTTTATCTTTCTCTCGTTTATCATTTTAACTTTTTATTATTAGTTAATTTTGTTCTCTTATTTATTTAGCCATTTTATATTTAATACATTACACTAATTATATTGTTTTTTATACTTATGTCTTACCATAATTTAAACTGCTTTATATTATGTTACGTAGTCCTTTTATATATTGATATTTTATTTTATTATCGCCTTCTAATATCTACACTCGATTTTTTCATTTAAATTCATCAGTTTCTGTCTTATTTTTAATCCATATTACTATACAACTTTACAACATTTACATTTATTTATAAGTACTCATTTTAATTTATATATAATTCATATTATCTTTTATTAACAATAAATTCGATGCCCTATTTAAAAAATATAGCATTATGGCAACAAAATTAATTATAAATGCTCCTCGTGCCACGTACTGACCAAAACAAAATATTTCATATGCACTCATTCAAACTCCATATATCTACATACATTTATATCACATTTACCCCAATTAATAATCTAGATAAAACACTTCTTAATACATTTAATTTAACCACCTTGTCATATAAAAGCCCATATATTAACAATAGTGTACTACCACCGTCACCCCTAACATGTTTTATATCGTCACATCCCTTAACTACCACATTTCATGAAAGCTCACCACTAGATCCTAGCGAGTATGGGTCTTCTCGTACGAGGTATAATCCAGTACAACTGATTACCTCTATGACTGAATAACTCCATCCTAACACATAATATTCTTGCTCCGATTCAGTAAATATACTACCAACAATAGACAAATTTCCTCCTAATAATGAACTCAAAAAAATAGTTAATTTGTGGAAGATACAATTTCATATTTGTGAAAAAAAAAAGACATCGATGCACTAATCTCATCAGTAAGTAAACTAATATTAATTGATGGAAACAACTTTCAAACAAGGAACTAATGATAGATGACACCCCCACTAAAGTTAATGTAACCAACAAGAAGTAAATATGCCAAATAAAAGTCAGTCGAGGTAGCAGCAGAAAATTTAAAAAAAAGAAATATTATATTAAAGAAGCAATAAATATCTAGGCACTATTTAGGAGATAACCAGAAAGATATGCGAGGATAATTTTAGAAGCAAGAAATTATAATGGAATAAGCGATAAACTGAGAGATGTTGTAAGTATCTCAACTGAAGTTAGTCATACTGTAATCTATACATCAATATTCCTTGGAAAATTACTGATGAAGATAAAGAAATATATTTACAATCTTAATCTACTAGGAAAGATATGATCCAAAATCTTAGAAAACTGAAGAATAATGCCCCTATTTTAATGTGTAACCACAATAAGTTGTTAGGCAAGGGGATATCCGGTCACATATATATTCAATATAGAATCTGACCCTATTATTAGAACATTTGAAGACTTTTAATTGAAATTTTCGAAAGTCCTAAAAAGATTAATGAAATTAGCGACGTAATTTATAGAATAGCTGCGATTAATGGATTAAAATGTAATCCAAATAAATGTAACTAATTAAGTTTTTTAGTGGTTAGCATTATAATGTTAAGTTCAAATTAGGTTCAGAAATCATTCCTGTTTTAGAAAAGGAAGAAAATTAAATTTACCTAGGTATACTTCTGGGTATTATATTCCTTTTTAATATAAATTCCTAATTGCCTCAAAAATTAGACACGGATTCGTAGATTCAGCTTTATCTCATTGGCAAACAATCGAAGTACTTCTTAATCATCTTATACCATCTTTATCACGTGATCTTAGTTCTGGTCGAGTGCTAAAATCATCTTTAGTTTTGATTAACAAGAAGGAGCTTTCTGAGACATGCCACACATACCACATATGCAACACACTTATGCTAACAGAGTTAGATTATTAGCAATTGAGCACTTACATCGAGAACCCGATTAATGATTAGTAAAGTAGTTGGATTATTATCCTCAAATGATATGCACATTGCAACTATATCTAGTCGTCAGTTTAAAGTTAATCTAGCAAATATAGCTGCAGTTAATAATGCTGTTCCAGTAAATAACTTTATATCAGGACAAACATTAAAGGGACTATACGCTTATAGTTATAAAAGCAAATCTATATCGGAACCAGACTTGCTTCACAATATCTGCAAACGAATATCGATGTTTCCGATACACAAAATATAAACATATGTATCGATGATATCAGTTCGGTTCCTTCGAAGTTGGTGAAATCTTCTAGGTTAGCTTTTACGAAATAGATGAACAACTACATTTCTAGACTACCCTTTACGGAGAGCTTTAGCCCGAATATTTGAAACAGATTCTCCAAATAAAAGCTTTCCCCGGTACATCGAACAAGTTACGTTGTCGATGTTTTATTGTAAATGAAGCACCATACGCAGACTTAATACATTTTCATCTATATTCGGGAGACAGAAAGACATAATAAAATGCAAGCTATAGTAACGAATACACAAGAATAATTAAATATTGATTTTTCAATCATTCCGGGAAACCTGACATAATTATTGAAAATGAAAATAAAAAAGTATATCATCGACATCACGGTGATATTTGATTATCAAGAAAATATGTATAATGCCAGGAAAATAGAAACATATTGCGATCTAAGAGTTGTCATTCCCTACGTATTAGGTTCTCTTGTTTCTTGATGAATTATATTCTAAAAGAAGAGTTATGGATACCCAACATAATTGGCAAGAGCCAGTATAAAAGAAACCATCGAAGTATCTGAAGCGCTTCTATCAGATTTGTTCGGATTTTTTACTGATATTTTTTACTAGTTTATATCTTTAGTGGTTTTAGTTTTTTATCACAACTTTTGCCTGTTATCAACTATTTATCTGCTTTACTCAATTTTTACTTATACATATTTTATATTTGTTTTATTCTTTACTACGATGACGAGGTCCCAAATATTTTAACTTACTAGTTTAATTAATCAACAATAACACCTTTCTGAGCCAAAACTATATATACATGTATATTACAATTTGATTGTAATTATATTAAAGTGCATTGTATTATCAATCTCAAACAAAACACGTTACATCAAAGATAAGCCACCCATGTAATCGCAATGCATTGTATTTCGAGTGTATATGTCGATACCCGGAGGTTTTATAAAATTATCGATTGTAATCCGTTGAAAAGTGATTCGATCAGATATTATTGAGCGCGTCACGCTTCACCGAATCCAGGAAAGTGCGCGTTCACCTTAACGCCCGCAACACGATGAGTAACCACACAACGCCCGCAAACAAATCAACGATATTGAAAACTACACCATCGTTTAGAACCTAGGTGCGCGTATCTAAAGATGGGGGCGAGATGTTGTAGCAAACCCACTCGCGATAAAACCGATAGTAAAAGCCACCAAGACATAGAGAAATTCACCTACATCAACACTACACTGAGTCCCAGCACTTTGGAGTGTAAACGTTAGTGTTTATATTCCTAGAAAGTAGCAAGAAAATCGCTAAATTCATCTACAGATTTATACTTCTTTCTTGATATCAAATAAATTGATTATATACTACTTATTGGCCCCTTTATTAAACCCTTTGTTTAACCCTGTATATGATTATATTTATATTCATATGGTATATTATTCTATATTTTAACGTATTAACAATATTTTATAACCATAATGTATTATATTCCTTATTTCAATCTAAATTATATATTCTTAATATATTATACGTAATATAATTCTATAAGCAGAGTGCCGATTAGAATATAATATAGTACATATATTATTATTTATACAATTAATGAATCAGTAATCTATATAATAGTATCACAATACAATATATGAAATACAATAAAAGTAATACAATATAAGTAATACAAATGGTACAGAATTGTTCTAAAATAGAAAAGGTAATATTTAAAGGATATATACTATATAGTATATTTTAATATTAAAGGAATGTTTAGTATATTCTGGTATTTACTATGAATTAATAAAACACTGTACTTAAATAATGTACTCCAACAATGTACACAAGCTTTGTAATCAAACCATGTACTTACACCATGTACTCAAATGATTGTGTTCAAATATTATATTCTAATTAGCTAATATAAATATATATATAATATATATATATATATATATATATATATATATATATATATACATAATATTACAATATTTAAATAAATCTATTAAATATTTCATTTGCCCCTCTAACTTGTTTATTAATATACAAAATATCAAAATTGTAATCCTAATATTAATTATCTTTAATTACTCCCATATCTAAGGATATATTTACTTAAAGAATTATCTACATACTAATGTACATACATATTGTATAATTACCCATTAACTTATTAATATATTAATCTATTAATATATTACACTATTAATCTATTACACACACTAAGTTACTTCGACTATAAAATTGAGAATTTCTACTACATCTGTGCATTGATCATATTTGCATGTTAATAGAATTGTTAATAGAATTGTTCCTATACCCATAGTTATGTATTTATGTATTCCATTTCATTATTTCTATTCACTAAAAATGACACACCGTTATTAGTGAAATGATGTACTTAACTAGATTTTAAGTAGATTGTAAGTAGTCTAATTACTAATACGAAATGAGATTACTTTGCGATATATATTATTTTACAACATATAATTTGTTACTATCGATATCATATCTAATATTTTTATCAATATTTTACTTAAACGATTAGGTATTTCAATATAATTTGGATTGATCAAGAAATGTTTGAAAAATTGATGTCAATTACTAGTAATTGTTATATTTATAAATATTTATAAAATCAATATGCAAGTAATACAATATTTATATAATAAAAAGGAATATATTGAATCAAATGTATTATATTATATGAAATTAAACTATATCTATAGTTTAATATATAAGTAATACTATATGAAACTACATAAACTAAATAGGGCATATTATATAATCGTTTAAAATCTATTTATATCTATGTTTCAATTGAGTAAGTATTGATAAGAATTAAATAGTATTTAAGGAGTGAAGTCATTAATATTTTATACTAATGAATTGTTGACTATTGTTATATTAAAATAAATAAAAAAATATAGAACATTTATTGTATGCATTTTTATTTTATTTATATATATAACAATGTATAATATATTCTACCTTGTTAAATTATTATATACATTATAAATTATAACATAGTATATATAATAGAGTATAATAGAGTACGATAGAGTATAACAGAGTATATTATGTTATAATAGTGTTTACTAGATTATGATACTTTATAATAGTTTATAATATTGTATAATAGTGTACAATAGTGTATAACAATGTATAATAGTGTATAATAGTGTATAATAGTCTATAAGAGTGTATAATATTGTATAATAGTGTATAATAGTGTATAATAATGTATAATAGTGTATAATAGTGTATAATAGTTTATAATAGTTTATAATATTGTATAATAGTTTATAATATTGTATACTAGTATATAATAGTGTATAATAGTATATAATATTGTATAATAGTATATAATAGTGTATAATAGTGTATAATAGTCTATACTAGTGTATAATAATGTATAATAGTGTATAATAGTCTATACTAGTGTATAATAATGTATAATAGTGTATAATAGTGTATAATAGTATATAATAATGTATAATAATGTATAATAGTGTATAATAGTGTATAATAGTATATAACTATATCCCATGTATAAATTTACATTCATATAAAGAATATCACCTGGTATTATATTACAAATTGAGATATTAGAAAGGCAAAGAAAGATATTTATGTTAACTGATTGTATTTACTACAAGGATTATATATATATATATATATATATATATATATATATATATATATATATATATATATATATATATATTTACTACTAATTTGATATAAGAAATTCATGACAATCATTATATAACTGCAGTTTTCAGTCTGACGTCTATAGAGAGTATACACCCTATATGGTGTAGGTCCTACCGTAGGGTTTAAGGAAGAGGTATATGATATAGGGATTTAGAGTTAGGGTTTGTGTTTGGGTTAGTGATGCTGAGTAGGTAGTGGGTGTAGATTGTAATTTGTAGAAAATCTAGTCTATATTATAGAAACTAAATAGTATGGTGTAGGGAATAGAGAGTAGGGTGTAGGGAATAGAGAGTAGGGTGTAGATAATAGAGAGTAGGGTGTAGATAATAGAGAGTAGGGTGTAGATAATAGAGAGTAGGGTGTAGATAATAGAGAGTAGGGTGTAGGGAATAGAGAGTAGGGTGTAGATAATAGAGAGTAGGGTGTAGATAATAGAGAGTAGGGTGTAGATAATAGAGAGTAGGGTGTAGATAATAGAGAGTAGGGTGTAGGGAATAGAGAGTAGGGCGTAGGGAATAGAGAGTAGGGTGTAGATAATAGAGAGTAGGGTGTGGTGAATAGAGAGTAGGGTGTAGGGAATAGAGAGTAGGGTGTAGGGAATAGAGAATAGGGTGTAGGGAATAGAGAGTAGGGTGTAGGGAATAGAGAGTAGGGTGTAGGGAATAGAGAGTAGGGTGTAGGGAATAGAGAGTAGGGTGTAGGGAATAGAGAGTAGGGTGTAGATAATAGAGAGTAGGGCGTAGGGAATAGAGAGTAGGGTGTAGGGAATAGAGAATAGGGTGTAGGGAATAGAGAATAGGGTGTAGGGAATAGAGAGTAGGGTGTAGGGAATAGAGAGTAGGGTGTAGGGAATAGAGAGTAGGGCGTAGGGAATAGAGAGTAGGGTGTAGCTAATAGAGAATAGGGTGTAGGGAATAGTGAGTAGGCTGTAGGGAATAGAGAGTAGAGTTTAGGGAATAGAGAATAGGGTGTAGGGAATAGAGAGTAGGGTGTATGGAATAGAGATTAGGGTGTAGTGAATAGAGAATAGGGTGTAGGGAATAGAGAGTAGGGTATAGGGAATAGAGAGTAGGGTATAGATAATAGAGAGTAGGGTGTAGGGAATAGAGAGTAGGGTGTAGGGAATAGAGAGTAGGGTGTAGATAATAGAGAGTAGGGTGTAGGGAATAGAGAGTAGGGTGTAGATAATAGAGAGTTAGGTGTAGGGAATAGAGAGTAGGGTATAGATAATAGAGAGTTAGGTGTAGGGAATAGAGAGTAGGGTGTAGGGAATAGAGAGTAGGGTGTGGGGAATAGAGAATAGGGTGTAGATAATAGAGAGTAGGGTGTAGATAATAGAGAGTAGGGTGTAGATAATAGAGAGTAGGGTGTAGGGAATAGAGAATAGGGTGTAGATAATAGAGAGTAGGGTGTAGGGAATAGAGAGTAGGGTGTAGGGAATAGAGAGTAGGGTGTAGGGAATATAGAGTAGGGTGTAGATAATAGAGAGTAGGGTGTAGGGAATAGAGAGTAGGGTGTAGGGAATAGAGAGTAGGGTGTAGTGAATAGAGAGTAGGGTGTGGGGAATAGAGAATAGGGTGTAGATAATAGAGAGTAGGGTGTAGATAATAGAGAGTAGGGTGTAGATAATAGAGAGTAGGGTGTAGGGAATAGAGAATAGGGTGTAGGGAATAGAGAGTAGGGTGTAGGGAATAGAGAGTAGGGTGTAGGGAATAGAGAGTAGGGTGTAGATAATAGAGAGTAGGGTGTAGATAATAGAGAGTAGGGTGTAGGGAATAGAGAATAGGGTGTAGATAATAGAGAGTAGGGTGTAGGGAATAGAAAGTAGGGTGTAGGGAAGAGAGAGTAGGGTGTAGGGAATGTAGAATATGGAATATAGCCTATATAATGTACAATGTACACTGTACAATGTACACTGTACACTGTACAATGTACACTGTACAATGTACAATGTACACTGTACAATGTACACTGTACAATGTACACTGTACAATGTACACTGTACACTGTACAATGTACACTGTACAATGTACACTGTACAATGTACACTGTACAATGTACACTGTACACTGTACAATGTACACTGTACAATGTACACTGTACAATGTACACTGTACAATGTACACTGTACAATGTACACTGTACACTGTACAATGTACACTGTACACTGTACAATGTATACTGTACAATGTACACTGTACAATGTACACTGTACAATGTACACTGTACAATGTACACTGTACACTGTACAATGTACACTGTACACTGTACAATGTACACTGTACAATGTACACTGTACAATGTACACTGTACAATGTACACTGTACAATGTACACTGTACAATGTACACTGTACAATGTACACTGTACAATGTACAATGTACACTGTACAGTGTACATTGTATTTCTATTCAGTTTGGTTTATAATGATGGATGAAAATCGGGGAGTATAGTATACTGTGCGGTGTGCGGTGTGCGGTGTGCGGTGTGCGGTGTGTAGAGTGCAGTGTGTAGACTATAGTATGCGGTTGTAGAGTATATTCTTTACGGGGTGCGGTGTGTAGAGTGTGGAGTATGTGTGTAGTGTATGGTATGTAGGGTGCGGTGTGTAGAGTGCGGCATGTGGAGGATGTGTGCTATATGTAGGGTGCGGTGTGTGGAGTGCGGTGTGTGGAGTGCGTGTGCAGTATATTATGTGTAGGGTGTCGTGTTTGGAGTATAGTGCAAAGTGTGCCATGTAGAATTTTATTTTTAATAGATGTAGTAGTTATTATTGATCATTATAACAATGCTTAATAATAACTCCTCTCCCATCGAATCAGCTCTGCCATTATTACATTACTAATGAATTCTATTGTTCAGTTAATACGAATAGTTGTGCGATAAAATATATTATATAAACTCTAAATTAAAACTATTTAATGTTATGGTAACAGGAATCCTTATTTATAAATTGATACTTTTTAGATTATAAAATGAAAGTGATAAATCATAATCAGTCAAAATTAGTCGAACTCCGTTGTCAAGACAACATGCCTCATAAGTAATTAGAATTTAATTTAATTCCGAATGTATTTAATTTATTCCAAACCCAAACGAATTATTTTATTTACAAACATTACAATTATTTATTAATTACTACTAAACATTAATTATTCATCCTCCTAGTTACCAAACAATAATATAAACATATTTTCATATATAGACATAATTATATTAGAAATACTTCACTCTTCACTATTTTAATTTTAATCGTGTTAACGGATTTTTTAATTAAGTTTAATTTGTTTATAGTAAAATAAAATTGGACGAAATATAAGCTATGATTATTGTATTATATTATATGCAGTATCGACATATATATGTATTATGTATAAAATGTATGGTATATAATGTGTGTTATTATTTAGATTCTAAAATCAACTTTATGTTCATATCTTGTAACAATAGCTCGCTATTCTTTACCATTTTCTTTGTTCGCATCTAAATCATTAACGAAACGCCTTCTGGTTCCTTTTGGTCATCGACTTTATCTCAGAATTTCGAGTTTCTCTTAAATTGTTCACGTCTCTAATGCCTCGTTTAGTTTCCTCGTTCATCTCGCATTCCGTTCACACTCCAAGTGTTCCTCTTACCTCAATACTACTCTCTATTCCACCTGGCATATCCTCTACCTATGAGCTTTATCCAATATCCTCGATATGTCAGCTTTTATCTTACAACATTTTCTCTATCTTCCGCATTAGTTTACTTGTTCGTAAAACTGCAATCACGATATCTGATGTTTTAAACCCGTCTTCTATCCTATAGCAAACGCAATCATATTGTATTGTCCATATCTAACTGATCCTTAGGTATCATTACTATCTTACACTCTTCTATTGCAACTCCTTCGTATTGCCTCTTCATTTACAATTATTTAGAGTGTTCATATTCAACTAAACTCCTTTAATAACACCCGCAGTTACACCACAAGCGCAGTATAAGTATGATGTCGACAAATTCTTCGATATCGACATCGCCGGAGACACTCGCAGTATAGAGGAACTGGACAGACTGTCCTTGCGGACATCGTGCGACATTCGACGAAAACGCTATCTTATCACGGACGAACATCTAATGAGAATAGAACAGAAAGAGCACCAGCATTTAAGTTTCTCCTCCGAGAATTGCGAGGGACTGGGCGTGAATAATGGGGCGTTACCGACTCTAGAAGGAACGCCTTCGAAACGCCCACCACCGCGCTCTCATTCCGATATGCAGTTTACTAGCGATCGATATAGTCCATCGAACCCTACGGTGTTGATAGCGCCCCTGGTGGCTAAGCTAAATATTACTAAAGCGGAAATTTCTAACCCTACTCCCGGTATCGAATCAAATGCATCTGAACTTCATCAACGTGAGCAGACGAAAACAAGCGAGTTTTCATTCCAAATATCCCCGAAAACGCTGGCATCTCCAACGAGAACCGCCACTGTATACTATCGAGCCCCTCCTCACTCGAATGCCGTATCACCTAAACGCGACGAAAACAATCCAGCTGTTGCTAACCTAACCACTACATTATCGTCCATAACCTCTTCCCCGGTAAATAGTTTATCGATTAGCAGGGATTCCGGAGTTTTTATTAATTCACCGACAACGCCACCGTCTAAAGATACGTCCGCAGCGACCTCGGCCACCATTATACGTAGCTATCTCTCTACGCATGCAACGATAACTGTAGGCGAGTTGTGGGAGGATGACGAAACCGACATCAATCAAAACGATATTATCCTGCAACTAGTCGAAGAGCGGGAATTCGAACTTCAGTCCAGTAAAAACACAGATAACATCGAAGATGTGTTGCTCAATGAACTCTGGACGGTTTATTACGTAATAGATAAGTTTTATTATGAAATTGTATTTTTAAATTCTATTTGGGAACACTTACTTTAGAGTTTTATATAACTACTACATTACAGGATATATTAGAACTGGATTTTAGATCTTTAGAAAGAATTCAATAATGATCTAATCCAATACGATAGTAGATATAGCTACACAATAAATCAATATTATACTACTGAAGTTTTAACGAGTGTCATTTTATAGGAAGTTGAAATGAGAGAAGCGAATATATTAAGTAGAGTTTCAAAAAAGACAACGGCGACTGTGAATAATGTGATTAGTGTTTCCAGTTTGACCTCTGAACTAGGAAGTCTTTGCGAATGTCGTCTGAAGTTAAAGAATCTGGTAGAGTCTGTAAACTACAAGTCTGATCAGGTTTTATGCCGAATTCGTGTTTTATTATTATATACTTCTCGATATATTAAGTTCTGGATGTTTAAGATTACTAAAAATTCGGAATTACTTATATTAGCCAAGATTGCAAAGTTCGCAAAGGTATTGTATATTAGTAATTATACTTACAACTGTATATAGATATAGATATATATATATATATATATATATATATATATATATATATATATATATATATATATATATATAGATATATATATATATATATATATATATATATATATATATATATATATATATATATATATATATATATATATATATATGCATTCTATTTCTATTGCTCTTGATATTCGATAAACTAAAATATAATTAATTTTATGATAAACAATTATTCTATAGTTGATTGAAATATCTTAGGTGTCTTAAAGTGTATTTATCTACGACTTGATAACCAGACACCGTATTCAATTAGAGCATAATAAATGAACTCGTCAACTAAGAGTTTATAGAATATTCTATATCGTTTGAATCAAGCAAAATTGCAACCTTTTTCCAATACCGAAATCTAAATTTGACAAATATTGTAGATTATTGTGTTTATTATTGAAGCATATCATTTGTGTAGAACGGTGATACCAGAACTTATCTACTACATATATTTAATAGTATTCAGTATTTCAATTCAAATAAAACCCGCATTTCGTAGCGGGTATCGATGTAATCAATTCAATTGCTATCGTTATCAAGTTATACGATTAATCAACCAACTAGCGATGTATTCGATATCACTATATTGGTACATATATACAGATGGTTTGATGACTAACAACCTAGATTAACTCCTTCGTGATTATTGCAGATATCAACCGAATGCTTGAATAAATCGACTGCAGCCATATTTCTCGACCAAAGTAACAGATTTACGGAAGGAGAACTGAACCAAGTAATACACGATCACGAAACTTCGTGGGAAGATATTTACCTAGGAAGTGAAGTTAGACAATAGAAGAAGATAATATTAATTGTATAATACATTGCAATATCGGCGAAGATTTGTTATTTTAATTTTAATTAATATCTATATAAAAATCTCGGTTATGGCCAGGCTTAAACCTAAACAAATTGGTAGTTTATTCATTAGCCATTACATTACTAGCCACTAGCCATTACATAACTTACTAATATATTGTAGTAAAGCGTTAGCATTGAGGTGGTATAAATTGACATTTTTCAGAAAAAAGAATTTCAGTGTGAACGATTTTTAAGTCTTTTGCAAACATCTATTGCTGATGTATCCGGATCGAAAAATGTATTAGCTGACGATGTTTGTAGTAGAAAGTTGCATATTTAATTATATTTACTTTCTAACAAAAAAGTCATGCATTCTCATATACCTCTCCCTCCACTATACATTTCTCTCGAGCTAACTAGAGTTAGGGGATCACCACTATCTTAATCCATTTTCAATCTACACTGCAACACAACACTTAGCCTGACCTGACTGGAGCGTCGGCTCTGATACACGCGCACATCTTACGTACAAAGAAACTACAAGACCTTAATAATGTCAGTCAAACTAAATTCAACAAATCTTTAGAGAATAAAATGATTTTGGCAAAACAAGTTAGTTTTTAGATGAGGAGGTCATGGATGGAATATTTCTTATAAAAATTATTTATAATAAACCATTAATAATTCCATTAATCTACTACTTAAAGAAGGCGCCGGCAGTTGAGAGTAAAGATAACGCCGTTAGTGTAATAAAACTAACTAAAGAAAATAACCTATAATCAATTCATTATAATTTCAATAAAGGTCTTCAATTCAGTTACATATGCTGAAGAGTGAAATTAACTTATTAAATTGCAATATGAAATTAACTTATTACACTGCGATGTGAAATTAACTTATTACATTGAGATATGACATTAATTTATTACACTGAGATGTGAAATTAACTTATTACACTGAGATGTGAAATTAACTTATTACACTGAAATGTGAAATTAACTTATTACACTGACATGTGAAATTAACTTATTACACTGAGATGTGAAATTAACTTATTACACTGAGATGTGAAATTAACTTATTACACTGAAATGTGAAATTAACTTATTACACTGAGATGTGAAATTAACTTATTACACTGAGATGTGAAATTAACTTATTACACTGAAATGTGAAATTAACTTATTACACTGAAATGTGAAATTAATTTATTACACTGCGATGTGAAATTAACTTATTACATTGAGATAGGACATTAATTTATTACACTGAGATGTGAAATTAACTTATTACACTGCGATGTGAAATTAATTTATTACACTGAAATGTGAAATTAATTTATTACACTGAGATGTGAAATTAACTTATTACACTGAAATGTGAAATTAACTTATTACACTGAGCTGTGAAATTAACTTATTACACTGAAATGTGAAATTAACTTATTACACTGACATGTGAAATATTCCTTTTACACCCTAAACATACTAAAACCAAGTGTTATGGATATCAAATTTCTATTTCCGCAGGAAATCAACCTGGAAAAAGAACTATTTTCTAAGTTGACAGAATTGTGTGGAGAACTTAACTTGGTGAAAATGAATAACTTGCTCAAAATCTACAAGGTCATAATTTATTTATTAAAAATTCTAATTTGGATAAAGCAGCTTATTTAAATTTGTCATCACATTGTTTAATGAAATCACAAATAATTATATAAAGAAATAAATGAATTTATATCGGTTGCGGTATAATAATTATTTCAAAAGATGAAAAAGTTGATATTTTAACATATTATTTACACATTTACATAGATTTGCAATATAAATTGTATAAATACTATATAGATAAACAAGACTTACTAAGCTTACTTACTATATAGTATTCGATTAATTTATTATGGGTTTATTATTTATTAATATTACAAATATGCAAAGATTATGAATTCAAAAGATATTAACGAGCATATTAGTCTGTAGATATATGACATTTCATTGTTACATATATATTTACAGAACGAAATAAATAAAAAAGCTGTTAATAAAAAGGTTATTACATTTATCTACTAACCTAAATTTCTTAATCTATCCGTTAACATATATTAATATAGTAATTACTACAAATACAATCATCTGAAATGCTGTCCCAGGTCACTGAAGAGGAAGCGAGTTCTCTTGTGGCCAGCGAAAGAGAATTACTCCGAAAATTGAAACTGCTGAAGAGTCAAGAGAGGAACCGATTGAATGAGAAACTAGCCGCCAAGCTCGCAAGGAATTCTAGGGTCAGTGTGTGACCAGCACGATGATATTCCGAATAGAGGAGTACCTCTATTAAGTTGCTAAATGTGAAGTAGTATTCTCTCAATGGCAATATTGTATTACGTTGCTGCAATGACAAAATGTCGTTTAATATACATAACCGTATAAATGTTTGAACAGGCTCAGACTACAACATTATAGAAGCAAACTGTGAATGCGATGAATACTACCTTTCCAGATTATTTATTTGAAATGTAAAAATATAATCTAAACACTTTATCAGTGCAGATTATGATAGATTACATCATTGTTATTATTTATGTCATTATTACTGTATGAACTATAACCTATGAGTTCCGTATATTTCATACAATTATTTTTTAATAATAATTATTTAATTATAATGCCATTTTCATTTATAAAAGAATAAGAAATTATTAATATAAAATATTGTGAATTTTGATTTATTATAATAATTAAGTATTATAATAATAATTAAGATGAATTTCAATAAATTAGTTTGAAAATGATAATAAATGTATATCAGATATTTTTATAGGTATTAGAAAACTGGTGAATGTTGTGAGTAGTAATTGGGCAGGCAATTTTGTTTTTACCCTTCAGGGCTGCAGAGTAAAGCAATTCAATCAAGTCTACCAAATCTTGTTTACTGTCAAAACATCCAACAAATTTAGTGTGGTCTCCATTCCTAGAAAACACGATAGCCAATGAGTTTTGTTCATACATATAGTTTATAAAGAAGTACACAAATAATAAACTAAACATTATAAATATAAATATATAACATATATAAATATTATAGAAACTTAATTATCGGTAGCCAAATATAATCCCATCCAAGGATCCAGATAATTTAACTATAATTACATCATATGGTTTATTGGGTTATTTATATATTATATATGATTTAATCTTATATATCGTATATATAATTCTTTTCCAGGGAACCTAGATAAGAATGTGATTGTTTTATTTATAGAATTACATAAACTTACTGCCACTGAACTTGTAAGTGATGAGCGTTGAAGTAGAAAATGCAAGCGGGACTGTATTCTATCTCAAAATATTTCACATATTGCCGGCAATCCTCGATTTCGACGGCGCTTATCGAACAAAACTTCCTCACCAACGCACTGACTTTCTGTAACTATAAGGAAAATAGATTTCAAGTGAAATGCAGTTTACTTATTATATGCTATATATATTGATATTGCAATGTGAAAATTCATTAAAATAATTAGATTATTCGTGAATTTAAACTTTGTTTTCTAACAATGGAATCGAGTTTCATGCATTCGGCATCGTTGGAATGACCAAACCGTAAGAGAACAACGCAATCTTTTGTCTGTCTGATAGCGGAGTCAACTTCTGCTTTGTTTTTAAGTTGACTGATGAATTCGCTTGTGTTCAACACATCCTATTTGAGTTTATGTAAGTCAGCTTTATTGCAGTAAATATGTAAACTAATGAAGATTTATTGTTAATAGGTTATATTTACAAGTAGATAATATGACTCAGTAGTAAGTAGGTATGTTTATCTTTATTTAGACATAGGAAAGAAATATCAGAAACATATACAATTATTAAAATATACTTTCTGTTATACTTTCTGCTAAATAAAATAGAGTCTAAATAATATAAAGACTAAATCTGTGTTTGAAATGCTTATCTATTTAATTCTTTAAAGTATATTTATCTAAAATGAATGTTTACTTATTAAATAGTATATTTAATAAGTGGTTATCATCTTAACTTTACATTAACTGTATATTAACTTTATATTAATTGTATATTAACTTTATATTAACTCTATATTAACTTTATATTAACTTTATATTAACTTTATATTAACTTTATATTAACTTTATATTAACTTTATATTAACTGTACATTAACTTTATATTAACTTTATATTAACTTTATATTAACTCTATATTAATTGTACATTAACTTTATATTAACTTTATATTAACTTTATATTAATTTTATATTAACTTTATATTAACTTTATATTAACTTTATATTAACTGTATATTAACTTTATATTAACTTTATATTAACTTTATATTGACTTTATATTAACTTTATATTGACTTTATATTAACTTTATATTAACTTTATATTAACTGTATATTAACTTTATATTGACTTTATATTAACTTTATATTAACTTTATATTAACTTTATATTAACTTTATATTAACTTTATATTAACTGTATATTAACTTTATATTAACTCTATATTAACTTTATATTAACTTTATATTAACTTTATATTAACTTTATATTAACTTTATATTAACTTTATATTAATTTTATATTAACTTTATATTAACTTTATATTAACTTTATATTAACTGTATATTAACTTTATATTAACTTTATATTAACTTTATATTAACTGTATATTAACTTTATATTAACTATAATAATATTACATCTCCTAATTAATTGTCTACCTTTAAATTATGAACTTATTTATTAAAGTAATTTCTATTTTTTAATAATTAATATTTTCAAGCTTTTATTTTCCTAAATTCAGATAAAAAAATATATACGCCACCATACTGGTACTCGTAACACTCTACTCGCTACCCTACTGGTGACTGGTACTCGTAACAATCTACTCGCTACCCTACTGGTGACTGGTACTCGTAACACTCTACTCGCTACCCTACTGGTGACTGGTACTCGTAACACTCTACTCGCTACCCTACTGGTGACTGGTACTCGTAACACTCTACTCTACTCGCTACCCTACTGGTGATTGGTACTCGTAACACTCTACTCGCTACCCTACTGGTGACTGGTACTCGTAACAATCTACTCGCTACCCTACTGGTGACTGGTACTCGTAACAATCTACTCGCTACCCTACTGGTGACTGGTACTCGTAACACTCTACTCGCTACCCTACTGGTGACTGGTACTCGTAACACTCTACTCGCTACCCTACTGGTGACTGGTACTCGTAACAATCTACTCGCTACCCTACTGGTGACTGGTACTCGTAACACTCTACTCGCTACCCTACTGGTGACTGGTACTCGTAACATTCTACTCGCTACCCTACTGGTGACTGGTACTCGTAACAATCTACTCGCTACCCTACTGGTGACTGGTACTCGTAACATTCTACTCGCTACCCTACTGGTGACTGGTACTCGTAACACTCTACTCGCTACCCTACTGGTGACTGGTACTCGTAACACTCTACTCGCTACCCTACTGGTGACTGGTACTCGTAACACTCTACTCGCTACCCTACTGGTGACTGGTACTCGTAACACTCTACTCTACTCGCTACCCTACTGGTGACTGGTACTCGTAACACTCTACTCTACTCGCTACCCTACTGGTGACTGGTACTCGTAACACTCTACTCGCTACCCTACTGGTGACTGGTACTCGTAACACTCTACTCGCTACCCTACTGGTGACTGGTACTCGTAACACTCTACTCTACTCGCTACCCTACTGGTGACTGGTACTCGTAACACTCTACTCTACTCGCTACCCTACTGGTGACTGGTACTCGTAACACTCTACTCGCTACCCTACTGGTGACTGGTACTCGTAACACTCTACTCGCTACCCTACTGGTGACTGGTACTCGTAACACTCTACTCGCTACCCTACTGGTGACTGGTACTCGTAACACTCTACTCGCTACCCTACTGGTGACTGGTACGCATAACACTCTACTCGCTACCCTACTGGTGACTGGTACTCGTAACACTCTACTCGCTACCCTACTGGTGACTGGTACTCGTAACACTCTACTCGCTACCCTACTGGTGACTGGTACTCGTAACACTCTACTCGCTACCCTACTGGTGACTGGTACTCGTAACACTCTACTCGCTACCCTACTGGTGACTGGTACTCGTAACAATCTACTCGCTACCCTACTGGTGACTGGTACTCGTAACACTCTACTCGCTACCCTACTGGTGACTGGTACTCGTAACACTCTACTCGCTACCCTACTGGTGACTGGTACTCGTAACACTCTACTCGCTACCCTACTGGTGACTGGTACTCGTAACACTCTACTCGCTACCCTACTGGTGACTGGTACTCGTAACACTCTACTCTACTCGCCACCCTATTGGTGACTGGTACTCGTAACACTCTACTCGCTACCCTACTGGTGACTGGTACTCGTAACAATCTACTCGCTACCCTACTGGTGACTGGTACTCGTAACACTCTACTCGCTACCCTACTGGTGACTGGTATTCGTAACACTCTACTCGCTACCCTACTGGTGACTGGTACTCGTAACACTCTACTCGCTACCCTACTGGTGACTGGTACTCGTAACACTCTACTCTACTCGCTACCCTACTGGTGACTGGTACTCGTAACACTCTACTCGCTACCCTACTGGTGACTGGTACTCGTAACACTCTACTCGCTACCCTACTGGTGACTGGTACTCGTAACACTCTACTCGCTACCCTACTGGTGACTGGTACTCGTAACACTCTACTCGCTACCCTACTGGTGACTGGTACTCGTAACACTCTACTCTACTCGCTACCCTACTGGTGACAGGTACTCGTAACAATCTACTCGCTACCCCACTGGTGACTGGTACTCGTAACACTCTACTCGCTACCCTACTGGTGACTGGTACTCGTAACACTCTACTCACTACCCTACTGGTGACTGGTACTCGTAACACTCTACTCTACTCGCTACCCTACTGGTGACTGGTACTCGTAACACTCTACTCGCTACCCTACTGGTGACTGGTACTCGTAACACTCTACTCGCTACCCTACTGGTGACTGGTACTCGTAACACTCTACTCGCCACCCTACTGGTGACTGGTACTCGTAACACTCTACTCGCTACCCTACTGGTGACTGGTACTCGTAACACTCTACTCGCTACCCTACTGGTGACTGGTACTCGTAACACTCTACTCGCTACCCTACTGGTGACTGGTACTCGTAACACTCTACTCGCTACCCTACTGGTGACTGGTACTCGTAACACTCTACTCTACTCGCTACCCTACTGGTGACTGGTACTCGTAACACTCTACTCGCTACCCTACTGGTGACTGGTACTCGTAACACTCTACTCGCTACCCTACTGGTGACTGGTACTCGTAACACTCTACTCGCTACCCTACTGGTGACTGGTACTCGTAACACTCTACTCTACTCGCTACCCTACTGGTGACTGGTACTCGTAACACTCTACTCGCTACCCTATTGGTGACTGGTACTCGTAACACTCTACTCTACTCGCTACCCTACTGGTGACTGGTACTCGTAACACTCTACTCGCTACCCTACTGGTGACTGGTACTCGTAACACTCTACTCGCTACCCTATTGGTGACTGGTACTCGTAACACTCTACTCTACTCGCTACCCTACTGGTGACTGGTACTCGTAACACTCTACTCGCTACCCTACTGGTGACTGGTACTCGTAACACTCTACTCGCTACCCTACTGGTGACTGGTACTCGTAACACTCTACTCGCTACCCTACTGGTGACTGGTACTCGTAACACTCTACTCGCTACCCTACTGGTGACTGGTACTCGTAACACTCTACTCGCTACCCTACTGGTGACTGGTACTCGTAACACTCTACTCGCTACCCTACTGGTGACTGGTACTCGTAACACTCTACTCGCTACCCTACTGGTGACTGGTACTCGTAACACTCTACTCGCTACCCTACTGGTGACTGGTACTCGTAACACTCTACTCGCTACCCTACTGGTGACTGGTACTCGTAACACTCTACTCGCTACCCTACTGGTGACTGGTACTCGTAACACTCTACTCGCTACCCTACTGGTGACTGGTACTCGTAACACTCTACTCGCTACCCTACTGGTGACTGGTACTCGTAACACTCTACTCGCTACCCTACTGGTGACTGGTACTCGTAACACTCTACTCGCTACCCTACTGGTGACTGGTACTCGTAACACTCTACTCTACTCGCTACCCTACTGGTGACTGGTACTCGTAACACTCTACTCGCTACCCTACTGGTGATTGGTACTCGTAACACTCTACTCACTACCCTACTGGTGACTGGTACTCGTAACACTCTACTCGCTACCCTACTGGTGACTGGTACTCGTAACAATCTACTCGCTACCCTACTGGTGACTGGTACTCGTAACACTCTACTCGCTACCCTACTGGTGACTGGTACTCGTAACACTCTACTCGCTACCCTACTGGTGACTGGTACTCGAACACTCTACTCTACTCGCTACCCTACTGGTGACTGGTACTCGTAACACTCTACTCGCTACCCTACTGGTGACTGGTACTCGTAACACTCTACTCTACTCGCTACCCTACTGGTGACTGGTACTCGTAACACTCTACTCGCTACCCTACTGGTGACTGGTACTCGTAACACTCTACTCGCTACCCTACTGGTGACTGGTACTCGTAACACTCTACTCGCTACACTACTGGTGACTGGTACTCTTAACACTCTACTCGCTACCCTACTGGTGACTGGTACTCGTAACACTCTACTCGCTACCCTAGTGGTGACTGGTACGCATAACACTCTACTCGCTACCCTACTGGTGACTGGTACTCGTAACACTCTACTCGCTACCCTACTGGTGACTGGTACTCGTAACACTCTACTCGCTACCCTACTGGTGACTGGTACTCGTAACACTCTACTCGCTACCCTACTGGTGACTGGTACTCGTAACACTCTACTCGCTACCCTACTGGTGACTGGTACTCGTAACACTTTACTCGCTACCCTACTGGTGACTGGTACTCGTAACACTCTACTCGCTACCCTACTGGTGACTGGTACTCGTAACACTTTACTCGCTACCCTACTGGTGACTGGTACTCGTAACACTCTACTCGCTACCCTACTGGTGACTGGTACTCGTAACAATCTACTCGCTACCCTACTGGTGACTGGTACTCGTAACACTCTACTCGCTACCCTACTGGTGACTGGTACTCGTAACACTCTACTCTACTCGCTACCCTACTGGTGACTGGTACTCGTAACACTCTACTCGCTACCCTACTGGTGACTGGTACTCGTAACACTCTACTCTACTCGCTACCCTACTGGTGACTGGTACTCGTAACACTCTACTCGCTACCCTACTGGTGACTGGTACTCGTAACACTCTACTCGCTACCCTACTGGTGACTGGTACTCGTAACACTCTACTCGCTACCCTACTGGTGACTGGTACTCGTAACACTCTACTCGCTACCCTACTGGTGACTGGTACTCGTAACACTCTACTCGCTACCCTACTGGTGACTGGTACTCGTAACACTCTACTCGCTACCCTACTGGTGACTGGTACTCGTAACACTCTACTCGCTACCCTACTGGTGACTGGTACTCGTAACACTCTACTCTACTCGCTACCCTACTGGTGACTGGTACTCGTAACACTCTACTCGCTACCCTACTGGTGACTGGTACTCGTAACAATCTACTCGCTACACTACTGGTGACTGGTACTCGTAACACTCTACTCGCCACCCTACTGGTGACTGGTACTCGTAACACTCTACTCTACTCGCTACCCTACTGGTGACTGGTACTCGTAACACTCTACTCTACTCGCTACCCTACTGGTGACTGGTACTCGTAACACTCTACTCGCTACCCTACTGGTGACTGGTACTCGTAACAATCTACTCGCTACCCTACTGGTGACTGGTACTCGTAACACTCTACTCGCTACCCTACTGGTGACTGGTACTCGTAACACTCTACTCTACTCGCTACCCTACTGGTGACTGGTACTCGTAACACTCTACTCGCTACCCTACTGGTGACTGGTACTCGTAACACTCTACTCGCTACCCTACTGGTGACTGGTACTCGTAACACTCTACTCGCTACCCTACTGGTGACTGGTACTCGTAACAATCTACTCGCTACCCTACTGGTGACTGGTACTCGTAACACTTTACTCGCTACCCTACTGGTGACTGGTACTCGTAACACTCTACTCGCTACCCTACTGGTGACTGGTACTCGTAACAATCTACTCGCTACCCTACTGGTGACTGGTACTCGTAACACTCTACTCGCTACCCCACTGGTGACTGGTACTCGTAACACTCTACTCGCTACCCTACTGGTGACTGGTACTCGTAACACTCTACTCGCTACCCTACTGGTGACTGGTACTCGTAACACTCTACTCGCTACCCTACTGGTGACTGGTACTCGTAACACTCTACTCGCTACCCCACTGGTGACTGGTACTCGTAACATTCTACTCGCTACCCTACTGGTGACTGGTACTCGTAACACTCTACTCGCTACCCTACTGGTGACTGGTACTCGTAACACTCTACTCTACTCGCTACCCTACTGGTGACTGGTACTCGTAACACTCTACTCGCTACCCTACTGGTGACTGGTACTCGTAACACTCTACTCGCTACCCTACTGGTGACTGGTACTCGTAACACTCTACTCGCTACCCTACTGGTGACTGGTACTCGTAACACTCTACTCTACTCGCTACCCTACTGGTGACTGGTACTCGTAACACTCTACTCGCTACCCTACTGGTGACTGGTACTCGTAACACTCTACTCGCTACCCTACTGGTGACTGGTACTCGTAACACTCTACTCGCTACCCTACTGGTGACTGGTACTCGTAACACTCTACTCGCTACCCTACTGGTGACTGGTACTCGTAACACTCTACTCTACTCGCTACCCTACTGGTGACTGGTACTCGTAACAATCTACTCTACTCGCTACCCTACTGGTGACTGGTACTCGTAACACTCTACTCGCCACCCTACTGGTGACTGGTACTCGTAACACTCTACTCGCTACCCTACTGGTGACTGGTACTCGTAACACTCTACTCGCTACTCTACTGGTGACTGGTACTCGTAACACTCTACTCGCTACCCTACTGGTGACTGGTACTCGTAACACTCTACTCGCTACCCTACTGGTGACTGGTACTCGTAACACTCTACTCTACTCGCTACCCTACTGGTGAATGGTACTCGTAACACTCTACTCGTTACCCTACTGGTGACTGGTACTCGTAACACTCTACTCGCTACCCTACTGGTGACTGGTACTCGTAACACTCTACTCTACTCGCTACCCTACTGGTGACTGGTACTCGTAACACTCTACTCGCTACCCTACTGGTGACTGGTACTCGTAACACTCTACTCTACTCGCTACCCTACTGGTGACTGGTACTCGTAACACTCTACTCGCTACCCTACTGGTGACTGGTACTCGTAACACTCTACTCGCTACCCTACTGGTGACTGGTACTCGTAACACTCTACTCGCTACCCTACTGGTGACTGGTACTCGTAACACTCTACTCGCTACCCTACTGGTGACTGGTACTCGTAACACTCTACTCGCTACCCTACTGGTGACTGGTACTCGTAACACTCTACTCGCTACCCTACTGGTGACTGGTACTCGTAACACTCTACTCGCTACCCTACTGGTGACTGGTACTCGTAACACTCTACTCTACTCGCTACCCTACTGGTGACTGGTACTCGTAACACTCTACTCTACTCGCTACCCTACTGGTGACTGGTACTCGTAACACTCTACTCGCTACCCTACTGGTGACTGGTACTCGTAACACTCTACTCGCTACCCTACTGGTGACTGGTACTCGTAACACTCTACTCGCCACCCTACTGGTGACTGGTACTCGTAACACTCTACTCGCTACCCTACTGGTGACTGGTACTCGTAACACTCTACTCGCTACCCTACTGGTGACTGGTACTCGTAACATTCTACTCGCTACCCTACTGGTGACTGGTACTCGTAACACTCTACTCGCTACCCTACTGGTGACTGGTACTCGTAACACTCTACTCGCTACCCTACTGGTGACTGGTACTCGTAACACTCTACTCGCTACCCTACTGGTGACTGGTACTCGTAACACTCTACTCTACTCGCTACCCTACTGGTGACTGGTACTCGTAACACTCTACTCGCTACCCTACTGGTGACTGGTACTCGTAACACTCTACTCGCTACCCTACTGGTGACTGGTACTCGTAACACTCTACTCTACTCGCTACCCTACTGGTGACTGGTACTCGTAACACTCTACTCGCTACCCTACTGGTGACTGGTACTCGTAACACTCTACTCGCTACCCTACTGGTGACTGGTACTCGTAACATTCTACTCGCTACCCTACTGGTGACTGGTACTCGTAACACTCTACTCTACTCGCTACCCTACTGGTGACTGGTACTCGTAACACTCTACTCGCTACCCTACTGGTGACTGGTACTCGTAACACTCTACTCGCTACCCCACTGGTGACTGGTACTCGTAACACTCTACTCTACTCGCTACCCTACTGGTGACTGGTACTCGTAACACTCTACTCGCTACCCTACTGGTGACTGGTACTCGTAACACTCTACTCTACTCGCTACCCTACTGGTGACTGGTACTCGTAACACTCTACTCGCTACCCTACTGGTGACTGGTACTCGTAACACTCTACTCTACTCGCTACCCTACTGGTGACTGGTACTCGTAACAATCTACTCTACTCGCTACCCTACTGGTGACTGGTACTCGTAACACTCTACTCGCCACCCTACTGGTGACTGGTACTCGTAACACTCTACTCGCTACCCTACTGGTGACTGGTACTCGTAACACTCTACTCGCTACCCTACTGGTGACTGGTACTCGTAACATTCTACTCGCTACCCTACTGGTGACTGGTACTCGTAACACTCTACTCGCTACCCTACTGGTGACTGGTACTCGTAACACTCTACTCGCTACCCTACTGGTGACTGGTACTCGTAACACTCTACTCGCTACCCTACTGGTGACTGGTACTCGTAACACTCTACTCGCTACCCTACTGGTGACTGGTACTCGTAACACTCTACTCTACTCGCTACCCTACTGGTGACTGGTACTCGTAACAATCTACTCTACTCGCTACCCTACTGGTGACTGGTACTCGTAACACTCTACTCGCCACCCTACTGGTGACTGGTACTCGTAACACTCTACTCGCCACCCTACTGATGACTGGTACTCGTAACACTCTACTCGCTACCCTACTGGTGACTGGTACTCGTAACACTCTACTCGCTACCCTACTGGTGACTGGTACTCGTAACACTCTACTCGCTACCCTACTGGTGACTGGTACTCGTAACACTCTACTCGCTACCCTACTGGTGACTGGTACTCGTAACACTCTACTCGCTACCCTACTGGTGACTGGTACTCGTAACACTCTACTCTACTCGCTACCCTACTGGTGACTGGTACTCGTAACAATCTACTCTACTCGCTACCCTACTGGTGACTGGTACTCGTAACACTCTACTCGCCACCCTACTGGTGACTGGTACTCGTAACACTCTACTCGCTACCCTACTGGTGACTGGTACTCGTAACACTCTACTCGCTACCCTACTGGTGACTGGTACTCGTAACATTCTACTCGCTACCCTACTGGTGACTGGTACTCGTAACACTCTACTCGCTACCCTACTGGTGACTGGTACTCGTAACACTCTACTCGCTACCCTACTGGTGACTGGTACTCGTAACACTCTACTCGCTACCCTACTGGTGACTGGTACTCGTAACACTCTACTCGCTACCCTACTGGTGACTGGTACTCGTAACACTCTACTCGCTACCCTACTGGTGACTGGTACTCGTAACACTCTACTCGCTACCCTACTGGTGACTGGTACTCGTAACACTCTACTCGCTACCCTACTGGTGACTGGTACTCGTAACACTCTACTCGCTACCCTACTGGTGACTGGTACTCGTAACACTCTACTCGCTACCCTACTGGTGACTGGTACTCGTAACACTCTACTCGCTACCCTACTGGTGACTGGTACTCGTAACACTCTACTCGCTACCCCACTGGTGACTGGTACTCGTAACACTTTACTCGCTACCCTACTGGTGACTGGTACTTGTAACACTCTACTCTACTCGCTACCCTACTGGTGACTGGTACTCGTAACACTCTACTCGCTACCCTACTGGTGACTGGTACTCGTAACACTCTATTCGCTACCCTACTGGTGACTGGTACTCGTAACACTCTACTCGCTACCCTACTGGTGACTGGTACTCGTAACACTCTACTCGCTACCCTACTGGTGACTGGTACTCGTAACACTCTACTCGCTACCCTACTGGTGACTGGTACTCGTAACACTCTACTCGCTACCCTACTGGTGACTGGTACTCGTAACACTCTACTCGCTACCCTACTGGTGACTGGTACTCGTAACACTCTACTCGCTACCCTACTGGTGACTGGTACTCGTAACACTCTACTCGCTACCCTACTGGTGACTGGTACTCGTAACACTCTACTCTACTCGCTACCCAACTGGTGACTGGTACTCGTAGAATAGTGTAGTAAAGTAGTGTAGTAGAGTTGAGTGGTAGAGTAGTGTAATGTAATGTAGTGTAGTGTAGTAGAGTAGTGTAGTAGAGTGTTTAGTAGAGTAGTTTAGTAGAATAGTGTAGTAGAGTAGAATAATATAGTAGTATAGTAGAGTAATCAAGTAGAGTAGTGTAGTAGAGTAGTGTAGTAGTGAGGTAGAGTAGTATAGTAGAGTAGTTATGTAGAGTAGAGTAGTTTAATAGAGTGATGGAATGAGTACACATAGTGAGTTTATTTTATAACTTTCAAGAATTAAGTTCAAGATTTTGATACAATGAAAATACTGAAAATTGCTGGTGTTATTTGTTAGTGTACATTGTACAGTACTCTAAAATTAGACAATTACATAATTTCAATAATATTAGTGGAAAACATAATTTCCCATCAATGAAAAATATATATATAATTAAAAATTAAAATGATATCAAATTACTATTTCACTATTTTAATAAATAGAGATTAATATTAAAATTATACATCAAATTATAGAGATTATATTCAGTGATTTACATAAGTGGTTTTTAATTTATGTACGACTTTTTAACGGATAAGCCGCAATACTTTTATTATACCTCTACTGAATTAAACAACTAATACAAAATGATATTGACTATCGTTCTAAATAAATATGAAATCACTAAAATATAAATAATTGTGTATTCTACAAGTTAACTGCACTTTAGGATTACATTAGAGTTGCACGGAGGAGTTAGTTCAATTTAAAACCATTATTAATATCTAAGAATTATTATTATTAATCAGTATATTTGATCGGAAATTTATTTGACTTTTTATAAATGATTTGTTAAATTAATAAAATTTATAAATATCCAGACGAATATATACTAACCATATATCTTGTTTACATTATCATTATTACTATTTAAAGTAACTTTAATTACATTTAAATAAATATATTTAAACAAAATTTAAATTTAAATATTAGTGGGCGTGGCTAACCCCTATAATAACAGTCGCCCGCCACACGTGTGTTTTTTATAAAATTTGTATTTCGCATAGGTCATTGCTATATTTGATTAAGTATGAAAGATAAATCAAGAGATACTGCTTTAAAAACAGGTTAAACGCTTATTAATACTAGTAAAATTATTTTCAAGGTATATATAAATTGACATTAATGTTATGATTAAATAATTGTTTTTTTATAAGAATGATAAATGTTATTTTAGAATTATTTAATAATTATATGTTTGTATCTATTACTATTATTTTATTAAAAGTGTATACATAATTATGTTAATTTTGTATGCAATGTAGTGTTTTTTATTATTAATAATCATGATTTTATGTATTTGCTTGAAAAATTGTTTACTCGAATTTTTGGTTAGATACAAAAAATCACGTTTTAATTTTGTAAATGTTAATTTTAATAAATATATTTTGGTAGTAAATTGTAAATATTAACTTAATTATTTTTATTTAATTAATAATAATTTAATAGGTAGACATTATACTTATATATAGTGAGTTAAAGTTGTATTTTATTATATAAATCTAGGGGTCAAATCTAGAGGTTATAAATAAGTTTTATCCAATGAAAATTTATGAATATAGGTCATAAATTTTCATTCAAAAATTGAATTTATTAGAAAATATATTAGATGTAACATTTTAAATTAATCCATATGGTGGTCAATAAATACAGTATCATACTTTTAATAATATAAAATAAAAAATATGATATAAATTAATTGTATTATTATTATGTACTAAATATATACTTGTTTATATATATATATATATATATATATATATATATATTTATTTATATGTAACTACTTATATTTTACATAAATAAAGATCTAAAATATAAATCATTTCAATTTTACATAATAATAACTTAATTTATATTCAATAATTTTCATAAAAATATAAATGGTTTTTATATGTCTATTAAACCATTCAGGTATACATTATTATGGTATACACCATTGATTGATTAAATAGTTTTCTATCTTTAGATTACTTATAATTTACTTTAAATATTGTATAATAAAGTTACAAGTATAATATTTCTATTGAAAATGTTTATAATTTATTTTTTATTTACAATATTTAATATAACATAAAATACAAATATTACATGATTTGGATAACCACAATACTTACCAATCATTGGGTTTTTTGTTATCTGATCAAAGTATAATATGATAAATATACTTTATTAATATCTGGAAGATATTAATTCTATTTTTAAAAGGGTTATATAACAATATTTAATAGTTACATAGTGTAGTTTTATGAGATACATGAGATACATCCAGCAAACAATTCAGGCAATTGCAGGGAATTTACAATATATTACATCACTATGTTTTCTGGGCAGTTAATTTCCTCTTTGCATTACATAATATATTGATTGAATATTTGCAATAATTGTTATATCATCTGGATGGATTTAATAAATCTATTACATCATACTGTTTGCCTAAATGATTTTCCATCATCATTAAATTATAATAGCTTATAAATAATTTATTAATAAATTAGTTATATTGATGGATAATAATAGAATGTATGCCTTTATACTGAATCTGGTCTCGATTAATTTGTAGAAGTAAGTAATCGGCATCTTATTATTGTAGCAAATGACATCCAAAGTTACGTTTATACAATAATATACATTCCGTATCAATATTACAGAGAATGAACTCGTGAAAGAGAATGTAAACGGATCTGGAAAAGGAGTGGATATCAGTGGAAATGATAAGGCAGATGAATGCCCCATGTCTAACAACAATGGAGATCAAGAGAAAGATGAAGCTACACCAACTTTGCTTCAAATGGATCAAAGTTTCTCAATAACAATAGAATCCCAGGGCCTGGATTCTTTTGAACTTGCAGTTAGTGCAAGAAATAGTGTTATTTCATTAATTTGCAAGATGCTTTGTGTTATTCATCTGTTATCTATTATGTAATTATGTTTCTTGGGTATTTGTAATGAATTTGAAATAGTGTCATGAGTTATGCGAAAACCTACTTTAAAAGGAATATATATATATATATAATGATTATTTATCTGAAATTCCTTTTTACTTATTATGTATTACATTATATACATGAGTTATTTTATACTATTAATTATTTTTCTTAGCTGGTTTTTTGGTTTGGTTAATTAAATATTATAATACAAACAAATAGAAAATGAAATTACCTTGATTATTATTGTTATCTTTTATAACTCACTGCTATTTATAAATAATTATTGCATTCCTAATATATAATAACTATTATTATATTATATAAGTTTTGAATTTGCAAATGATTTATATTTATTGTTGCATTACTAAATATCTATGTATTACTACAATTACTATACGCTTCCTATGATCTCACCAACAGGTGTCTTCATTAGAATTGGTTCAAGAGATTTTCCAAGTTCTCATTGATCGCGAGGATACTTGTCATCGTACTTGCTTCTCTCTGCAACACAATGGAGTGAATCTCGACAACTTCGCCGAGCTCAAGAATATTGAGGGACTGAAAGCCGGAAGTGTTATTAAAGTAGTCGAAGGTTAGGCAAGTGTTACATAACTTGCAGCGAGTAAAGAAATGGACGTGATACTATAGCGATAAATACCTAAAATAGATACCCAGCGAACGGAGTAATGGTCAAGAAGTAATTCAATGCTCACAATTAAATGACCTGTATTGTTTATCAAATAGTTTTCGTAAATTGTTATTAAATAATGTTAATTAATTTCAACCTTTCTTATGATTCAGAATGTTACACCGTGAGAGAGGCGAGGATTCACGTCAGACATATCCGCGACCTTTTGAAGTCGACTAACAACCATGACGCTTATCAGGGTGTAGATTGCAACTCTCTCTCTTACCTTAATGTCATAACTTCAGGAGATATATTAGGTTGGTTCTCGATATTTCTTCAATTGCGCAGATTTGCAATTTTGTTCATCTGCAGATAAAAAAACCCATCGTCCGGAAAGCATGGATTGCACTCCACCCGATTATATAATGCCCGGAGCCACTGAACGACCCCTGATGCCTTTACATCCACGAGAGGCCAAAGTTGAAGAGTGTCTGAATGTGTTGACCTACAGCGGGTGGAACCCGCCCCCTAGTAATAGGAAGATGCACGGAGATCTTCTTTACTTGTATATTGTGACGAATGAAGGTAAAAGATTTCATATTACGTCTTCCACTCGTGGGTTCTTCCTTAACAAGTTAGATTATGTATATATTACATATCCTATGAGATTATAATATTATGCAACACCTAATCCTATAGCGCTTTTTTATTAAATAATAAAATATATTTTATTTTCATTATATTAATATTAATTTCTATAATAATTCCTCTCTTATTCTCTCTTGCTACGTACTTGACTTATTACCTCAGATCAACTCAAGATTCATTTGACCCCAAACCTGCAAGTCCAGCATTATTGAGCCATTCTCTCATCGATATCTTAAGTCATATTTCAATTTCATTCAAAAGAAATTTTCAAAGTTTATTAAAAAAAAGGTAAATATTTGTGATATAAAATTATAACTTAAACGTATCACTGACTACAATTTAATCTTGTCATTTAGATATAAATTAACCTAGTTATTGACCAGTAATTTATAATAATGGTAATATTTAGTTATTCCGATTACATAAATTTATTCAAAATTCTTTCTTTGTTGATCTTATTTACATTTGGGTTGAGTTACAAAAACAATATCTAGATCTCAGAAACATCCATTTGAAAGAGTATCGGCACCGTACCAAGTTTACTCTTGGATGATACCAGTTTTTGAACATAACGTCGATTCTATCCGAGCAGAAGATGGTTAGCAAATGCTTATTTGCGGCTTATTTAATTTGTAAATGTTTGGCGTTTAGCTTTCAGTTCTAGACTCGGGTACGAAGAACATATTCCTGGACAAACCAGGGACTGGAATGAAGAACTCCAAACTACTCGAGAATTACCTCAAACTACACTTCCCGAAAGACTTATTAGAGAAAGAGCAATTTTCAAGGTAATTCAAAATTTGTATAAGTAATGGAATGAGTAATCAAATATTGCCTAAACATTGCTTTGTGTCCTAGGTCCATTCAGATTTTGTAGTCGCGGCCACTAGGGGAGCTACTGCTGTAATCGAAGGCAACATCATGGCCATTAATCCCGGAGAGGAAAGCAAAATGCAAATGTTTCTCTGGAATAATATTTTCTTCAGTCTTGGTTTCGATATCAAAGATCATTACAAAGACTTTGGAGGTGATGCTGCCGCATATAGCGCTCCGGCTAGTAACACACTTTATTCCTTCTTCCCCTATACCATCGCTTTCATCTTTTACCCTCTCTTCCGCACTTCTCACACGGCTAGTAACACACTTTATTCCTTCTTCCCCTATACCATCGCTTTCATCTTTTACCCTCTCTTCCGCACTTCTCACACGGCTAGTAACACACTTTATTCCTTCTTCCCCTATACCATCGCTTTCATCTTTTACCCTCTCTTCCGCACTTCTCACACTCCTCATTAACCATTTTTCTTTCTTACACATTCATCTTCTTCTTCTAGGGATCTGATTTGCACGGTGTGAAGATTTACTCGACTAGTGATTCCACCAAACTGTATACCCTAGGAACTGTAGTTATTGATTACAGAGGATATCGGGTAACTGCCCAGTCTATTATTCCTGGTTAGAGCTGATTTCGAGGCCGTAGTCTCATGTAAAGTTGTGTTTTATGACCGCTTCATTCTATTTGTTAGGAATTCTAGAAAGAGAACAAGAACATTCTGTCGTTTACGGAAGTATTGACTTCGGGAAAACTGTTGTAACTTGCGATACCTACAAGCAACTCTTAGAGAAAACTACAAAAAGCCTAAGAATACAATCTCATAGGTTTAGATGATAACACCCACATATTAATTGTCATCTATGTCTTTGTTATTATTATTCACTAATTAATTAATTAACTAATTAATGTTAGTTTAGAACTTTTCTATAAACATCAGTCATAAAATATTGATAACATTTTACTTTATTTAAAATGATTGATTAATATTTGTATGTTCCTTTATAATTGTCAATGAATGTCACTTCTCATGCCTATAGGACATAATATGACATAATATGACATAATATGACATAATATGACATAATATGACATAATATGAATTATTTAAGTATATTATAAAAGATTTCAATTCTTTTGTATTAAGATTAAATTCAAATTCAAATTTTTAAAAACAATTATAATTAGAGAAAATTATTATAAAATATAGATTTTTTTAGTCAATTATTAAATTAAACCCTTTATAAAAACATAATTTTAAATATACATAATTGCATAATGTTTGTAAAGTTAATTATAATATTTAATTTAAAGTGAGTATGAATTGAATTTATAATTCAATAATTGATAATACTGATCACAGCGTTATAAATGATGAAGGCAATGAGATAGAGTTGCATAGTTCCGTAGAATGTAAAGGAATCATAGGCAACGATGGAAGGCACTACGTTTTGGATCTACTAAGAACTTTTCCACCTGACATCAATTTTTTGCCAGGTTTTTTGTTTTATAGTATTCTACTTGTAATTTACTTATCATTATTTATTTTCATTATTTACTTTCATTATTTTGTGTTTACTTTCATTAGATGTTGATGAGGAATTATCAGAGAAAATGAAATCTCTTGGTTTTCCCAGATCTCATTGTCACAAACTTGTCTGTTTAAGAAAGGAGCTGTTGGATTCCTTTATTGAGTTAGTAATGGGTTTAAATATATCTGGTTTATCTTTATTGAGTTAGTAATGGTTTAAATATATCTGGTTTATCTTTATTGAGTTAGTAATGGTTTAAATATATCTGGTTTATCTTTATTGAGTTAGTAATGGTTTAAATATATCTGGTTGATCTTTATTGAGTTAGTAATGGTTTAAATATATCTGGTTGATCTTTATTGAGTTAGTAATGGTTTAAATATATCTGGTTGATCTTTATTGAGTTAGTAATGGTTTAAATATATCTGGTTGATCTTTATTGAGTTAGTAATGGTTTAAATATATCTGGTTGATCTTTATTGAGTTAGTAATGGTTTAAATATATCTGGTTTATCTTTATTGAGTTAGTAATGGTTTAAATATATCTGGTTGATCTTTATTGAGTTAGTAATGGTTTAAATATATCTGGTTTATCTTTATTGAGTTAGTAATGGTTTAAATATATCTGGTTGATCTTTATTGAGTTAGTAATGGTTTAAATATATCTGGTTGATCTTTATTGAGTTAGTAATGGTTTAAATATATCTGGTTGATCTTTATTGAGTTAGTAATGGTTTAAATATATCTGGTTGATCTTTATTGAGTTAGTAATGGTTTAAATATATCTGGTTTATCTTTATTGAGTTAGTAATGGGTTTAAATATATCTGGTTTATCTTTATTGAGTTAGTAATGGTTTAAATATATCTGGTTTATCTTTATTGAGTTAGTAATGGTTTAAATATATCTGGTTTATCTTTATTGAGTTAGTAATGGTTTAAATATATCTGGTTGATCTTTATTGAGTTAGTAATGGGTTTAAATATATCTGGTTTATCTTTATTGAGTTAGTAATGGTTTAAATATATCTGGTTGATCTTTATTGAGTTAGTAATGGGTTTAAATATATCTGGTTTATCTTTATTTGAGTTAAAAACTAAAGTTTCTGATATTTCTTATCAAGTAAACAAAGTCAAGTAATTGTTTTATTGAATTCTTACATTTATTGAATATAGCGATTAATAAATTATTGATATTATTTGTTGAATTAAAATACATTATTAATTCACTCTTATTATAAATATAAACCATAATGTATCTAAATATATATTTTTATATGTGTTTTCTATGGAAATTATTTTGTTACTTAAACAGATGATATTATTTAAATATATATAATATTTAATATTATGAAAGATAATAATATATTATATAACATTTATATTATTTATTAAAATTTAGAACAATAAAATATATTATTGAATGACATTTAAGACATTTTCCCATAATAAATTAATTGTGAAGGTTATCTGATTAACTATTTTTGTTCATAGTTAGAAGATCCGTCGTAAATTAATACAATTAATCTTTTGTTTGTTCCTAAATATAATTAATAAACAATTTTAAAAAAATGTAATTTATATTTTTTACATTACTCAGATTAAAGTTATTTCTATACAGAATCACAATAATTATAAGTTTACATTTAATAATAGAAATTTATTATAAACATGATAAAATAACTATTTTCCTGTTATAATAAAAATCTAGATTAATCATAAATAATTTGCAAATATTTAAATATTTTTCAAATATTGAAAAATAAATGCAACTTATTTCTATTACTACTAATAATAAATAAAATACATTAACCATCTTTATTTAATTAATTGTGTCATTATTCGTCTAAAAGTATTAGTATAAGACATTTAGTAAATTAAAATTGATAATTATAATTAGCTTTACAGTAGTTTTTAAATTAAAGTTAATATAGTATAAGTTATGATATATATTGAGAGTTATATATTTACAAATTATTAAAATTTTCCCAAAGAAAAAATGTTTGTATCTACTTTAGCTATTAGGAATTATTTCCTATTTGCTGTATTAATGCGT
Organism: Osedax frankpressi; assembly: GCA_964035775.1. NCBI lineage: Eukaryota > Metazoa > Annelida > Polychaeta > Sabellida > Siboglinidae > Osedax > Osedax frankpressi. The sequence goes on from OZ038313.1 coordinate 4,088,245, forward strand.
TTTAAAACGTGATATATATTATTAGAAAATTATTTAATATTAGTTTTATATATTTATTTTTGAGACTGATATTTGTTAATAACATTTTCTAAAAAATTGTATTTGTTAAAAAAATAATTTATTATCCCCTTTCATTAAAAATAAGACTATTTTTTATATACAAAGATTGTAAGGTTGTTTTTAAAATACAAATAAATAAACAAATAATTAAAATAACTATTAGTATTATTACGAATTATATAAAATGAGTTTATTTAAGCATATCAAGGAATAAAAATAATATAACAAATTAACTAATTTAATATTATATATTATAGTATATATATAATAAAAAAATGTATGCATATTTTATATGAAATGATATATAAACATGTACATTAACTTTTTTTATATACATTATTATTAAATTACTTTATAAACAATTTTGTAACATAAAATTTGCTGATGATTTTATTGGCAAGACAATATGACGAAAAATATAAAAATCTTTAAACTATAATTTAACCAAACATTAAGTTTAATTTAACTAATTTATTCAAATAAATAATCAATAATATTTTATGAGAGTAAACTTTAAAAAACTTGAAATTTTAACATATAATATAAAATTAACTAAATTATTATTTTATATAAATTTTATTTTTTAATTCTCATGATTTTATATTACAATTTTATTAAATTTAGAATATATATAGACGTTAAAATCTCAGAAGTTACATCTGAAAAACTTCTGACATTTATTAATCTAAAGAGAACATTTAATTTTTATAATATATAAGAAAAATTAGGAATTTTTTTTATTGTCGCAAATATCGCACTTCTATATATATACTATTTTATTTTTAGAAACCGTTATGTTCTTTTTGTTAAAAAGGCCGCCATTTTATTTCAACAATGGAGACAAAAGAAACCTCAAAATAAAAATTCCGATGAAAATCAAGTTTGTTTTAAAATGAACTTATGTAACTTAATCTGAATTCATTAATTAAATTTATTAATATCATTTATTAATATCATTTATTATAGAATGAATCTGATAAATTAGTAAATGGAGCTGCAGTGAGTGAGACGGAAGGAGATGTAAGAAAGATGATAAATTCTCTCACTGATAATGATGGAGCATGTTAGTATTTTTTATATTCTAGAATTATGTTATCAATTTAAAATATTATTGTATCATTTATTGAATATAGGTTATTTAATTTGTATTTAAAACATTGATATTATAGTTATGTAATAGTTATAACACTTTCAGATGAAGGATCGTCAAAAGAAATAATGAAAATTGCAACCGAATCTGTTGGATCTTTAAGCGATACTGAATTTTCTATAGCTTTTAATCCAGACTTATTCCAACCCCATGTGAAACATGCTCAACCTGACGTTAGATCATTTAAATCTGTTTACTATTTTACTTGTCTGTCATAGTTTATAACTTATAATATCTATTTACAGTCTGATAAAATTAAAAAAGGAAAAACTTTAATTAAAGAGGCTGCTGAATTCTTAGTTGTCAATCAAATTCCAAATCTAGTTAGTTGTCAATCAAATTCAAAATCTAGTTAGTTGTCAATCAAATTCAAAATCTAGTTAGTTGTCAATCAAATTCAAAATCTAGTTAGTTGTCAATCAAATTCAAAATCTAGTTAGTTGTCAATCAAATTCAAAATCTAGTTAGTTGTCAATCAAATTCAAAATCTAGTTAGTTGTCAATCAAATTCAAAATCTAGTTAGTTGTCAATCAAATTCATAATCTAGTTAGTTGTCAATCAAATTCAAAATCTAGTTAGTTGTCAATCAAATTCAAAATCTAGTTAGTTGTCAATCAAATTCAAAATCTAGTTAGTTGTCAATCAAATTCATAATCTAGTTAGTTGTCAATCAAATTCAAAATCTAGTTAGTTGTCAATCAAATTCAAAATCTAGTTAGTTGTCAATCAAATTCAAAATCTAGTTAGTTGTCAATCAAATTCTAAATCTAGTTAGTTGTCAATAAAATTCAAAATCTAGTTAGTTGTCAATCAAATTCAAAATCTAGTTAGTTGTCAATCAAATTCAAAATCTAGTTATTGTCTCATTTGATTCCAATTTAATTGAGTGTTTTTATTTATTGAATTTTATCTTTTAGATTAATGAATGCTTAAAATACGATAATTGGCCATTGGACGGAGGTGCATTGTGTTCTTCTCTTCATCACAAGTTAGAAATCCATATCTACTATTGTCTTTGTATCATTGACAATCAACGCTTTGAATAAAGTGTTTAATCGCTTGCCAGTGTTATTACCTTACACTTCAATACAGCGGCATCAACATAAGATATTTAGGTGTGGTAACAAAAACCGTTGAAAAGTACAAAACACTCTGTTACCTGAAGGTATTCTTTTTATTCGTTCTATTCCGTAATTTAAACTGTATACCAGTTTGTTCAACATTTACTGTTTGATTTCAGTCGATTTGTATATCTGAGTTGATATGCAGAGCTGCCAAGCACTTGTTTAAGATTTACATCCAAGATGTAAACATGACTTGCATGTCTCAATCTGTTGCTCACTTCCTCAATTGTTTAATTGGATCGGTCGCCCAACCTCATTCTGATACCATAGTCGACGAGGTCTGTATCTTACGTGATAATTATACCAACTCACCAAACCTAATCACCTCATTATATTTAAACTCTTTATTTAGTTACAGAGTCAAAAAGCACGTAAAAAAAACAAGAAGAAAACCAAAGGAAATACAACTGGTTATTAGAATATATAATAGTTTATCATATTTAATATTGTTATTGTAATAATTTTATTAAGTTAATAATGATGTCAAAATTATTATTTTCTAGATCAATATTTTTGGACAAATGAATTACCAAAGACTCTTTGGAATAAAATATTTACAGAAGTAAAATCTTATTATAATTATGAAATTAAAAGGTTAAAGCACATTTTCACTCTTTTTTAAACTATTAAGTTATTATGATTATTAAAACTGTTATTTCGTATATTTCTAATTTCAGTGACAAGTCTATAGATCATATTTCGGAAGCATTTGAAATTCAAAAAGTTTCTTTGTTGAGGAGTTTCTGTAAAAGTGTTGGCATTCAAATCTTTATCAGAGATTATCAATTGGACTCCAAAACTAAGCAAGTATTTCTCGAATCTGATATTATTTCTTTATACCCAATTGTGAAACATATTCATCCAAGGGTTTGTAAATGTAGCAAATTTTATTTTAATTTATTTAAATGATTTAATAATCACTATTGCAAGTTTAAATAAACTGAATTTATTTATTTTTTTGTTTAAATAAATAAATTATGACATATTCTTATCATAATGAATTAATTTAACAATTAGGCTACTGATGCATATAAAATATTCACTACTGGTCAAGCTAAAATTCAACAAGGACAATTGGTCGAAGGATTTGACCTGATTAATGAAGCTTTGAATCTCTTGAACAATGTTTACGGAGCTTTGCATGTTGAGATTGAAGCATGTACTCACCTGCTTGCTAGGTTGAACTATATCATGGGAGATTATGCCGAGGTTTCAGTTAAAACAATTTATTATAATTCAGGATTATTCCATTCACTCTATTCACTCCATCCACTCCACTCACTCCATCCACTCCATCCACTCCATTTACTCCATTCACTCCATCCACTCCATTCACTCCATTCAATCCATTCACTCTATTCACTCCATCCACTCCATTCACTCCATTCACTTTATCCACTCCATTCACTTTATCCACTCCATTCACTCCATTCACGCCATTCACTCCATTCACTCCATTAACTCCATCCACTCCATCCACTCCATCCACTCCATCCACTCCATTAACTCCATTAACTCCATCCACTCCATTCACTCCATTCACTCCATTCACTCCATTAACTCCATTCACTCCATCCACTCCATTCACTCCATTCAATCCATCCACTCCATTCACTCAATCCACTCCATTCACTCCATCCACTCCATTCACTCCATTCACGCCATTCACTCCATTCACTTTATCCACTCCATTCACTTTATCCACTCCATTCACTCCATTCACTCCATCCACTCCATTCACGCCATTCACTCCATTCACTTTATCCACTCCATTCACTTTATCCACTCCATTCACTTCATTCACGCCATTCACTCCATCCAGTCCATTCACGCCATTCACTTTATCCACTCCATTCATTCCATTCACGCCATTCACTCCATTCACTCTATCCACTCCATTCACGCCATTACTCAGATTTAATAAATAACTTTTCCTAATACAATATATAATCTGCAAATACTTGTAATTCCTTATTTTCTACTTCCTGTTGCTTTTGTTCCATCTACTTAGTACCTCACTTAGTACCTCACTTAGTACCTCACTTAGTACCTCCCTTAGTACCTCCTTTAGTACCTCCTTTAGTACCTCACTTAGTACCTCACTTAGTACCTCCTTTAGTACCTCACTTAGTACCTCACTTAGTACCTCCCTTAGTACCTCACTTAGTACCTCACTTAGTACCTCCTTTAGTACCTCACTTAGTACCTCACTTAGTACCTCCTTTAGTACCTCCCTTACTACTTCCCTTAGTCATTCTCTTCATCCTCACCATATCTTAAATTTCTCCCTCTGCTGATTTATCCTCTTCCTACTTCATACTTCCTTCTCCTTATTAACAAATCCCCTAACTATATAGCACTTTTTCACATCTTCAACCTCTGTAATCCTTCATCTCATATAACCTCCCCCGACTAAATAATCACCTTTATTTCATACAGTATTACCCACTAAACATCCTTTCTCTTCCTTGACCACATTGACCTCCATTACCCCATCCCCTACAGGCATTAGTATTTCAACAGAGAGCCGTGTTGATGTCGGAAAGAGTACATGGTATAGATAGTCCGAATACAATTACCGAATACAGCCACTTAGCCCTGTACTGCTTCGCAAACAATCAAATATCCAGTTCGCTGAAGTTGATGTACAGAGCTAGATACCTCGCTATGATGTGTCATGGAGAAACTCACCCTCAAGTTGCTTTATTTGACGTTTGTTTCAGATTTACTAGATGTATCGGTGTAATCAAGAAAATTCAATATTTTTAATATACTTGGCATTGGCATTGTTTCATCCTATAACAAATTCTAGTTGCTGTATTTCACATTTCTTATCCAACAGAGTAACATTGGACTTATTTTACAATCGGTTGGAGAATTTGAACTTAGCTTGAAATTTTTCAATAAAGCTTTAGAATTAAATATCAAGTTAGCATCTATTCGATAATATCTAGTTTATTATTTACTAATACAAATATATAGTTTATTATTTACTAATACAAATATCTAGTTTATTATTTACTAATACAAATATCTAGTTTATTATTTACTAATACAAATATCTAGTTTATTATTTAGTAAATAATAAACTAAATAATATTTACTAATACAAATATCTAGTTTATTATTTACTAATACAAATATCTAGTTTATTATTTACTAATACAAATATCTAGTTTATTATTTACTAATACAAATATCTAGTTTATTATTTACTAATACAAAATTCACTTGCGAATAACTATCAACACACAACACAATATGCATACAATGCAACTCATGACTCACTATTGACTCACTATTAACTCACTATGACTCACAGGTTCTTTAATGACACCAGTCTCACTGTTGCCACAAGCTATCATCTTCTTGCTAAAACTTATGCTTGCAAGAGTGATTACAGAGCATCTTTCCTTCATGAAAAAAATGCATATTCTATTTATAAAGATACGGTAAGTTATATTTCTACTATATTACTAAATGTTCTTTATTCCATTGACCTAAACAAAATTAATTCATTATATAAACATTGCACTTATCAGTTAGGAGATGACCACGAAAGGACAAAGGACTGCTCCAACTTCATGAAACAACTAACGCAGCAAGCCGTACAGTTGAATAGAGCTATGAAACAACTTCAAAATGGCGAATCTCTAACCCACCTACATCCACAAGCTGTTAGTTATCATAAATCGTATCGAGTTCATCGGACGTTATTTCATACAATTAAATATTAAGAAGATATTCTTTTAACAAGTTAATAAATATCACTTTTCGATCGACTTCGTAAATTACTCACCGATTATTTCTCGTGTCTTTGTTAGGCGCAATCACCGACTCTAGCGAGTGTTTTAGAAACTTTGAATTTAATTAATGGAATTGTCTTTGTACAAATAAGGTTTTTATAAATTAATTACGTCGCGATTAATACATCGAATAACTTATTAATACAAATCTTATTTAGTTCTATATTAATTTGAATACAAATCTTATTTAGTTCTATATTAATTTGAATACAAATCTTATTTAGTTCTATATTAATTTGAATACAAATCTTATTTAGTTCTATATTAATTTGAATACAAATCTTATTTAGTTCTATATTAATTTGAATACAATTCTTATTTATTTCTATATTAATTTAAATACAAATTTGCAGTCCAAATGATGTTGAAAAGTTCAAGATGGAAATGTCGTCTAGACAAAAGTCAATGATGGCAGAAGCAGTAGAGTAATTGTTTGCACTTGTAATGGAATTAGAAGAATTGCAATATAGAATATTAATACAAAGATGTATATAGTAGGCGATAATCACTTCTGAATTCAAAGCAATATTTACAGTTCTTATGTATAGTATTTTTTAGAAATAATATCCACGTTATTCAATAATAAAATATTATTTTGACTTTGTAAATTGTGTACTATGATTTATAATTATCTAAAATATTAAATATATTTAATTAAAAGAATATTTTTATATAAAGTATTCTTTATATATAATATATATATGTAATTTATTATAGGATTTATCAAAATTTATAATTATATTTATTATTATATATATTAATCAATTTTATTAATTTATTAGTATTTTATATTGAATACTTTATAATTTTACATAATAATAAGTAAACTTGTCAATAGAAAATATTAATGAATCATAGAGTTTTTTACGATAATAAATAATGCATTGAAAAATTTATATGCACTGTGTAAAAATTATATTGCCGGTTTTCAAGAGAATTTTAGTAAATGACTTCAGGTTGTAAAGGGTTAAGAGATTATAGAATTATTGCTAAATATTAATTCACATTTGCATAAAACAGATGTTTACAAGATATTAATGTACATAAATATAAATTATTTATTTTAATAATTTAGTACTACATAATGTTTTACGTTTGCTTAAATAATTTCATATTTTTGAAATATAGATCATTTAAATATTTCATAATGTAGAATTAATCTTGATTGAAAATATTTGATTTCTCGACTATTACATATTAATAACCTATGCTACATTTATGTGTAAAAAAATATGGAGTAATTTAATATGTTCTCATTTTATAAATCATTTATATATTTTACAATAACAAATAACTTTAAATAACAGTATTTTTTTTAAAATTTATTTAGCAAATACAATTTAATACCTTTAGTACTTAGATTATATTTTTCTATATTACCCATAGATTTGCAATTTTTTAATGTAAATCTATGATATTACCCACGATGTATTATCCTCTTGGTTATTAAACTAGAATTAAAGATATAACAAAATTATAGTTATTTTTTTAAAAATATATAAGTATATTTTCACTTGTCTATCACAAGTGATGCTCTATCACCCAATATTACTAATCTGGGATAAATTACTCATCACCCAGTATAATATCTTAATATTAAATATATCCTAATTTATTCTATTATATTGTTATTTATATTCTGATTGGTCATATCTATTTATATTACTTATATTTTTTCAACGTTAAACCAACTTAGTTTCTTTATAAATGAAAACAGATGTTTTTTGCATATTTAATTCATTGTCATATATAACAGATGAGTAAATATATGAGAAAGCATTTAAGTTAAACTTTAATCTTATATTATATATTGAGATACATATTATAATATCGTTCTTTCGGCACCGTCTTCAAGTAAAATAAAATATATTATCATTAAACTAACTATTAAATTCATTTATAAAATGTTTACGATGAATTCAATGCACCAAGACACTCCCGTTATTCACCAAACTAGACTCCGGACCAAGCAACTTAAAGAATTAATGTCAAACAAAACACCAATTTCTCCTGGAAATTCGTCATTTGATCTACATTCTACAACATCCCAAACTTCATTAAATACTGGTAATAATACGCACATTTTGAACAATACACCATTTGCAAATACTATTAAAGTAGGGAAAGTTTTATTATCCGGTTTTTATAAATTATACTATGTATATGTTATTATATATTATATAGGTTTTATGTAATAACTGTACACCATATTATATTCATAAATTATATGATTACGATAATTAATTATAATTTATCATACATATTAAAATTAATAACTATTTATATGCTCAATTATTATTAATTATTAATGTACTGAATAAGATATGTAATATATTATATATATGATTATTAACCAATAGAAATTTATATTCTAGTCACCAAAATAGATAGATATTTGTCAAGTATAGCATATTACCCTCTTAGCATTATATTCTATTATATTAATTAAGGATAATTAAGGACTATGAGTCTCTATGTAAACACTATAGTAGGTTTAAATATATTTTAAGTTATACTAAACAATTATTTGTATTATTATTTATTTAATATCTATTATAAATTGGAATTATAAACATATTAAAATTTAGGTGCAAGTGAATTAGAAAATTTAACGAAATATAAAAAGAATTCGTATAAGAAATACCACACGAATATAGGGTTGTAGAACAAACACTATTACATTAGATATCCTAATTATACATACATTTACTAATTATTAATTTATATCTGCATACTATTTTCTCAATACAATACAATTCGGACTCATGTCTCCAATCATAATTGCGAATATTCATATTATCTATATATATTGTACTGTACTCAATGCATACGATAGATAACGATATGACGTGTCTAGGTACGAGTGTAAAGTATATTGCGAACCATGGGCTGACGAGTACCAGTCCACGAAGAGAACGGTAGAGTGTAAACCAATACAAGAAAGACAATTGTATCCTGACATCGTGTTATCTAAGGTTGGCTAAGTTCACTAGATATTCATAGGTGACGATTACTCGAGTTCAAAACTGATTTTACGTAGTCGATGTTAACATGAATATTTATTTAAAGTTTACGTTTTGTTATAATATACTTATAACCATATAAATAGCTATACATACTAGTAAATACTACTTAAAACTACTAAATACTGATTATATATAGCTATAAATACTAGTAAATACTACTTATAAATAGCTATTAATACTACATAAAACTACTAAAATAGATTTATCGCATTGAAAGGATTCATTTGAATCCTTTTTGAATTTGCAAATTTATAAATGCGAATAAATTGGACAAATTCTATACTCTAGATTAAATTAATAATTCATTTAAAATAATAGTTTGCAATTATATATATATATATATATATATATATATGCATTGATATGTATCAATTACTATTTGTGATACCTATAATTAAATGTATGTAATGTAATGCAATGTATTATAATGTAATGTAATGCATTATAATGTAATACAATGTATGCAATGTAGTGTAGTGTTATGTAATGTAATGCAATGTAATATTATGTAATGTAATATAATGTTATGTAATACAACTAGTTATGCCTACGTGTTTATTTCAAATCTTTACCATATTCTTTGATTTTCGCATCACAATAATGATATAATGCAATTTGGTATAACATATAATATATGTATATATATTTTACACCAAAGAATGACAAAATCAAAAGAACAATTACGAAATTGAGAACAATGGAAGTATCAAACAATGTCGCTGTTAGTTATTGAATAATAACTCGCAAACTACTATATCTATTTTGTTATATAAATTATATAGTTTGTTATATAGATACACATAATATACGTCCTTGCTCTGTTTATCTTCTCGATACAATGGCAGTATATAATGTATGATTTACAAAATTACATTCATATTAACTATAACTATTGTTCATAAAGTTATTAATAATAATAATTTAATTATTTGAAGGCAACATTTTACAAGTTTATTAATAATAGTATGTAATATTTACATGCTAAGTACTTAATATATATTACATGTGTAATATTGACATGCTAAGTACTTAATATATATTACATGTGTAATATTGACATGCTAAGTACTTAATATATATTACATGTGTAATATTTACATACTAAGTACTTAATATATATTACATGTGTAATATTTACATGCTAAGTACTTAATATATATTACATGTGTAATATTTACATGATAAGTACTTAATATATATTAAATGTGTAATATTTACATGCTAAGTACTTAATATATATTACATGTGTAATATTTACATGCTAAGTACTTAATATATATTACATGTGTAATATTGACATGCTAAGTACTTAATATATATTACATGTGTAATATTTACATACTAAGTACTTAATATATATTACATGTGTAATATTTACATACTAAGTACTTAATATATATTACATGTGTAATATTTACATGCTAAGTACTTAATATATATTACATGTGTAATATTTACATGATAAGTACTTAATATATATTAAATGTGTAATATTTACATGATAAGTACTTAATATATATTACATATGTTATATTTACATGCTAAGTACTTAATATATATTACATATGTTATATTTACATGCTAAGTACTTAATATATATTACATGTGTAATATTTACATGCTAAGTACTTAATATATATTACATGTGTAATATTTACATGCTAAGTACTTAATATATATTACATGTGTAATATTTGCATGCTAAGTACTTAATATATATTACATGTGTAATATTTACATGCTAAATACTTAATATATATTACATGTGTAATATTTACATGCTAAGTACTTAATATATATTACATGTTAAGTACTTAATATATATTACATGTGTAATATTTACATGATAAGTACTTAATATATATTACATGTGTAATATTTACATGCTAAGTACTTAATATATATTACATGTGTAATATTTACATGCTAAGTACTTAATATATATTACATGTGTATTATTTACATGCTAAGCATCTTTCAGATTATCAATACAATTCAAACACTCAAAAAAAGCTACTTCCCCGTCGAATTGAATAATTACAATAACTACAACTTCATGGTGGATCAGTTAAATAATGGGTGGCCATTTGCTTTATCCGTTAGTTTAGATTTTCCTTTATATAATGACTATTTTATTGCTATTTAGATACTAGTATAAGGATATTTCACCAAATTATAGTTTGAAATATGACTTAAATTAATGTAGAATAAATATTCTAAAATCTTTCTATATATATACATCTGTATTTGTATCTACCAATATTCACACATCATGCACACATGCACACATACACACACACTCACATATATATGAACACATTCTATTAAAATCGCCTTTTAACAACAGTTTTCGCCAAACAAATAGAACCACCCAAAAAAACTATTATCTCCCACTGTCACAACTAATAAGTGCAAACTAAAGAGCTTCCAGTTTCGTTAGAATAATCACCTCCCCTGTATTTTATAACACTTAAACTTACCTAGTAACGCGATATTACTTTTATTTGTTATTTTACTATATCGTTAATTTTTATTGTAATATTTTAATTATAAAATATTTATTAATATGTTAAATTTTATATGGTTAATAAATTATTCATACACACACAAACAAATATATATGTACACACACTAACACACAAATATATATTGTTAGTGAGGTCTCAAAAAAGTAAGTAACAATTTATAAATTCGTTAACAAAATAGTAATATTTCTATTTTTGTTTCTCATGCACTTATTTCTTATCTATTAATAATTGTAATTCTTGAAGCTATTTTACATTCAATTTCTACAAATAATATGACGATAAACTCTCTTTCTATATATTTATTTAATAAGGCTGATCTTATTTTATAATACAGACAAATTCAACTTATGTTCTTATGTATAATATTATTCGCATATTTATAAATTCATGATAGATAATTAATTTATTATATTTAACTTATTCAATAATTACTACTAATGTAGTCGGTTAATCGAGAAAGGTTTACTATATCATATATAGGTTTCATAGATTCTAAGTATTTTGTATTTAATATATTTTATAATATTTCATTAATTTGAAAATTTGATTGTGGCAAATGTTTTCATAAAAATAATTTCCGGATTGCGAATGAGTCTTAAATATTATTTTAACTCTTGGTGTTATTATAAACACTTGTTACGTGTGTTTTCATTGTCCCAGTACCTTTGTAATGTTGACTATTTACTTAGATACAATTATTTGATTTTGTACTTACTTAACATTTGTTTATCAATACAGTTCACGCTATATTATTATTACAGTTCAATAGGTATTGTGACCAAAGCTAATAATATTATAATTTAAGTTTGATTGTTTTAAAAAGTTGCATATTATTATCAAAATACAAATAATAAAGAGGAAAGTACAATAATGATACTTTATCTTATCACATATTAATTAAGAGATATTTCACTTACAAGATGTTTTACAAATGTAAATATTTCATTCCAGGATCGTCCAGTTATCGTCCAGTCAACTTCTGAAAATATAAGAGTGAGCAAAAGAAGTTTTATGGTTTTATGAAGGTAATAATACTGCTTAACTAGAATATTATATGATTAAGTAATGATTTAAACATTCGTATATTTATAACCTTATATAACCTGTATATTCTTTTAAACAGAAGAATATATATATATATAATCTATTGAAGAAAATAATATACTACACAAGACTTCAATCTGCAAAAGAATGTTGATTTAATTACGTTTATGATTAACTATTATTATTAATAAATTATATAAAAATGAAATGATTTTGATTTTTTCTTACGGTTAAACTACAATAGTTTGTATCAGAAACTGGTATTCAAATCTTAATTTCTAACTGAAATGAATAAAATCATAATTTAGAAAAAGAACACATATTTTATTTGATTAATTTACATAATGCATATCTCCGTTATTAATTATAACATTATTGTCTTTATATATAGAGATTGTAATATATATTATAATTATCAGTAATGCAAAAGTGAAAATTATTTATTTATAAAATTTATTTGATTAAATATCAATTTTGTTAATTTTATAAAAATAAAATTTAATAAAATGATTAAACATCGATTGGAACTATTTTTATTACGAAAATGATTGAAAAAAAATATTGTATTTACAAAAAAACGGATATAATTTAATTTAATAATATTCTCAGATGTCAAATGACGAATAGTGAAGACAATATATTGTTGTGGGTTAATGGAACTCAATATAATATCACAGAGACCGCCATTGTTAGACAAGATAACGATACCAGAAGGTGAAGACGAGTTCCGATAATGGAGGCTGTTAAAAAAAATTAATAATAAAATTATAAAGTAAATTATATCATTAAAACGTTAAACAAATTGAAGTTAATTTATAGACGGAAACATATAATTTGTTAATTTATTTCAGTGATTATTGATTATTTGCACGCTGTTTATATAAACATGTTAAAACAGCATTATTATGAATGAGAAGTTCACGGTAAATGGAAATGCGATTTACGAAGTCCTCTATGGAATATGAAGAATACAAATTATAGGAACAGTGAAAGTACTTGTTACGCTAACATTTGTAAAGTATTCCAAATAACCCTTTTTTCTCCGACAGAAACATTTGTTTCAACCGCGGAACTCTCTTGATATAGGCACAGGTACAAATTAGCAGAAGGGCCGCTATAATCAATCCTTTTAAGGAATAGACTGTAGAGGGAGATCTGGTTAGTTCATTGAAAATATATATTGGGATATGTAAGTATTTTATTTTATAAATTAATTCATTAAAATGAATATTAAATCCTTAAATTCAAATTTAATAAAAAATACTTTTTAGCCAATTTCTAAAGTAATTATAAAATAGATGGCAAAATTTAACAAAAAATTAAATATAATAGGCAATATAATAACTTAATACAAGATAACTGGTTACCAATATAATCTATATTATGATATAATATTGGTACATATTAAAATATAGTATAGATAATTGTATTGTTGTTGATAAATAATTATTACTAAATTATGATTAATTATGATAAATGATCTTGTTAATAATATTATATTTAGAAAAACCAATAAAATCCATTATATACATTGTTTTAAAATAATATTAAATTTGTGAGTTTAATAAAATCTCCCAGGGAATATAACTAAATAATTGAAGTATGATACACCTATTATATCTATTGTCACCGGGTATCAGCAAATGATTACATAATTCTTTGCCGGACGTAACATCTAGGAATGATCACGATTAACAACACATTAAAGACGTAATGCATAAGAAATATAATAAACACCATGCATAGAGACTACATACAACTATACAAGATTAAAATACCACAAGTATTTCAATAACTTACTGTAGAATTATTTTTGTAAGACTAGACTACCTCTTACCTTTACTTATAAATACTACTGAAAAAAATATAACAGAATTATAATCCTACCGCGTTTAGTTTTAGTTTTAATAAAGGAAGATTTGTATTGTAAAACTTAGTAATGAAACAATCCTATTACTCACCACATCATTATTATTAGAAATATAAATACCAATCTACTCTAAAATAAAATATATAATTGGTAGATGAGGCTTCCATCTACTCGCTGCAGTCATTTAGTACTAACTACCCACACACCTTATTTCAACAACAAAAATATAATTATTATCTTATTATTATCTTTATTATCCATACAACAATGGTAATTCATATGGTAATTACATGGTAAATAACATACAATGTAATTGTACTATGGTAGAGTAGCAGAATATATAGACTACAATATAAATGTATTTCATCTTATTATAGCTATATCAGTCATTTTAATCACTTTGTTAGCTGATAGTTAAAATATGGTTATATATTAATTAATGAATATTTACTTTTTTAATAGATACTATCTAAATAATATATATATATATACATCCTATTGTTGCAATATAAAGTAATAACATAGTGCATATTCACATATAAATAATTTAATTTCCACCGAATCAGTTTGTGTGTTGAAATCACGAATTTAATTATATCTAAAATCACAAATATATTCAAACCTACAAATAATATTAACATATATAAGATATACTATAATTCATATGATATTAAAATAAAAAGGTTATATGTAAGGATATATAATCAAAAACATATTATTTAAATAACATTTTAAACAGTATCATTCATAACACTTATTAATTCTATTCAGTGATTTACGGGGGTGTCTAATTTGCATAAGCTTTTTTATCGCGACGATTATATACATTGACACAAAAAGCAGTATTAATCCTATACATTATTCTTATTTATATAATGCTAAATAAATAAATATAAAAGAATAACCATTTGCCATTACGTAAATTGAATAAATTTTAAAATGTTAATTCCTATGAAATATATCTTATGATTTTTGTTATATATTATATTTAATTTAACAATAAGTAAAACGCATAACAACTGGTTATATATATTTGTTGTAATAAATATATGTAATATTTATAGATAATTATATAAAATAATATAATATATTAATCCTTTTTAAATATATAATATTTAATTATATAATTTTAAATCCAAGATTTTCCTTTAATATTTTTAAATATTTCCTTTCTACATCCCTATATTCTTTTAAAGTTATCATTTCATTGTAACTATATTTCCATCATGTCTTCACATTTATCTTCAGGAAAAATTAATTTAGCCATTTTAAGAGAACTTTATAGAAGAGAACTTGTCGAGTTATTAGATAGTTGTACAGGAAAAAAGGTTATCGATTATTATGTTTAACTTATATTTTAAATAAATATGCATTTTCTCAATATAATCATATATTTTTCTTATTTTAGTTACTAAAATATATAACGAATAGTATATAATAGTATATCATTTCTAATATCTTATATATATATATGTATTTTCTCAACAAAATTATATTATATTTTTCTTAATATATTTACTAAAATACCAAACGAATAGTATATAATATAATTACTATGATATATTTTTAAATTAATTATTAAATATGGTAATATTTATAATTGTACTGTTAATTATTTCATATACTTTATTGCATAATAACACAATTATTATTAATAGTTTAGTAAGTGTAATTTGTTAATACAGTGTAAAATTTCAACGCACATTGAATATGTTATTGAATCTCTCATTAACAATCAAATAGATCTATATATATAAATAAGATATAAAACACATAATATTTTGTAATGAATAATTAATAATAAGATATTGAATATTCACTAAAACATATTATCTTATTATTTTATAAAGTTTATGATAAATTAACATTTAAATTAAACAAATACAGTATATAAATCAGATCATTTCATTATGTCGGCATTGTGTTTATCATAAATTGTTAATTGTATGTACCCAGAAAACAATTTACATTAAATAATTTCATATTTTGATAATTTATTTCATTTTTAGATAATTCAATACTAATTTAGAAATGTTAAATTATCTGGTTTCTCGAGATGATATTATTAATAATAAGATATATTATATAATTAGTAATGCATGAATATACATTGTTATATCATTATATAGGTTAGTTCTTATTGCATATAAAGTATTAATTTGTACAATAACATTTCTTTTCAAAAACAATATTAGAAATTTCTGTTGAAAATTGGTTAATCTTTCATTTGAAAATAAATTATTAAATTCAACATTAATTTATTTTACATTCTTGTAAAATATCAATAATTTATTTTATTAACATATAATCTTTATATTACTTTTTGTTCGCCAATACCTAGGAACCCAATTTATGTAATAGTTATGTAAAATTATTGTATAGTTCTTTAAAACAATATTATACATAATTAAAAATAAAAAGTTTTCTAAAGTATATCAATTTTAAATATTTATTTAAAATATAATATAATTAAATGTAAATAATATATATATTATACAAAAAAACTTAAATGGCCTGGATGGTTTCATGTGATATTCCTAACAAACAACCCAGATGATTTATATTTTATAATCAAAATATGTATAATTTATTCTAAACATCCATGTAATTTTTTTTATTATATAATAATGGGGAAAATATATTTTTGAAAGTTTATTTTTTATTTAAAATAATTATATAAGAACTTATAATATCATCTGGTTTCCTGGGAATTTATAGATTTATATATATATATATATTAATAATTATTATAACTAATTATTATAAAGTGTATTCTTTGGGATGATGCATTAATTGGACCTATTAGTCTTATTGCCGATTTTACTTTTTTAAAGGTTAATTATATAATTAATTGATACCTTATCTAATTTATTATTAATTGATTAAATTATAGATATAACAATATTGTAGGAACATAATGTCGTTAAGATGCATCCTTTAGCAATGAATACAATGCTACCGGATAACATTGTTAATTTTATCTTTATACTAAGACCAGATGCCAATTTGTTAAATATTGTCGCAAGCATCCTGTCTCCGTATAAAACTTCCAGGTAAACAGTCTTTTTTATTTCAATCTTCAGTTTAATCTCTTCTTTACAATAACATATTTATTTAAATATTTACTGTCTTTTCTACTATTGAATTTATAATATAAACATTATTTTAATTTTAAATATTACAGGGATCATGGAAAGCTCTTTCATATATATTTTGTGCCACGAAAAAATTTATTAGGAGAAAAAAAATTAAAAGTTTAATGTTTTATAAACTAATTATTTCATTTAATAACTAATAAGAACTGATATACATATTTATTTATTAATGTTAATTTTGTTGAGTAATATTATAATTTTAATTTATAAGGATCTTGGAGTTTATTCTTGCTTTGAAAGTATATCTGAATTCAGGATGGATTTAATTCCATATGATTACGATATATTGTCAATGAATTTCATAAATACATTCAAGGTTATCAAATCGATGTCAAAATCTCTCTACGACAATATCAAATCATCTTTTTAATAATTTCCTATGAATAGGACTGCAGTCTACATAAAGATGAAACTTCTCTTTTTCACATTGCTCAGTCTTTGATGACTTTACAGTCTTTGTTTGGAGTAATTCCCCAACTACATAGTAAAGGATATCTTTCAAAGGTAACTTAATCTTCAAATTCTTATTATTTTGTTCTTTATATATAAATATTATTGTAAATAGTTCATTTGAAATAATAAATAGGTTACTTATTAACTATTTATATTTGTTTGTATGATAACGTATGAAATAACTAATTAAAGTATAAATATTTATACTTTTATTATTTTTATTATTTGAATTTGAAAGATTTATGATTTTAACTAATTTACTAATAATTAATATAACTAATTAACTAATAATTAATATAACTAATTAACTAATTATAATTCATTAGAAAGTTATAAAAATGATGATGCAGATGAAAAAAACTTTAAACAAGTCTTCAAATCATATAACCCCTAAAATTGATCAGTTTGTATTATCTAAGACTTTATTGTAAAACTTAAAATTGAAATCATAACTTTAATTCTAAATCTTCTCTAGATTATTGATCATGGATCGTGAAGTAGATTTGATTACCCCTTTTATGTCACCTTTGACCTTTGAAGCACTAATTGATGATGTTTATGGCATAAACAATAGTTAGTTTATTTAATTATTATGAATACTTTCTCTTTAGCTATATTACATATATTCAACTTAGCCATTGTAAAGTTGCCCGGAGAAAAGTTTGCAAAGGAGACAAAAGAAATATCGGACCAACCCGTTCCTCCGAAGAAAATGTACCTAAATTCAGCCGATGAATTATATATTGATCTGAGAGACAGACACGTCAATGCAATCGGAGGTGCTCTCAGTCGAACGACCAAGTCTATTTCTGCTCAATTTGAGGTGGTCAATATTTTAACACTTCTTGCTTACCTCTCAGTAATACATTAATACTGCCATTATCTTCACTCCTTCACTATAATGGCATAGTTCCAACAAACGTCGCTACATCTACGTACCATCGGTGCAAATATCATTACGCGATCTCCTTGCCTCATTTTAAAATTTATTTTAATTTAATTTGCAGGAGAGACATCAAGCTAAAAATATTCAAGAAATCAAGAAGTTTGTAAATAAATTCCCGCATATAAACAATCTCAGAACATCTACTGCAAATTGTTAGAAGGAATTATTATTATTTCTAATACAATGTTATATCCTATATCCTACACAAACTTTATAGTTACATCAATAGCTGAACTAATTAAGGATGTCACAAGTACGGATGAGTTCATTGAATCTATCCACGCCCAACATGGTAATCACTTTAGTTTCAACTTGTCTTAACTTATCTTGACTTATTTATACAAACTATACCTTAATTTATATTTACTTAACTTTACTTATCTTTACTTATCTTTACTTATCTTTTCTTATCTTTACTTATCTTTACTTATATTTACTTATCTTTATTTATCTTTACTTATCTTTACTTATCTTTACTTATCTTTACTTATCTTTACTTATCTTTACTTATCTTTACTTATCTTTACTTATCTTTACTTATCTTTACTTATCTTTACTTATCTTTACTTATCTTTACTTATCTTTACTTATCTTTACTTATCTTTACTTATCTTTACTTATCTTTACTTATCTTTACTTATCTTTACTTATCTTTACTTATCTTTACTTATCTTTACTTATCTTTATCTATCTTTACTTATCTTTACTTATCTTTACTTATCTTTACTTATCTTTACTTATCTTTACTTATCTTTACTTATCTTTACTTGTCTTTACTTGTCTTTACTTGTCTTTACTTGTCTTTACTTGTCTTTACTTGTCTTTACTTGTCTTTACTTGTCTTTACTTGTCTTTACTTGTCTTTACTTGTCTTTACTTGTCTTTACTTGTCTTTACTTGTCTTTACTTGTCTTTACTTGTCTTTACTTGTCTTTACTTGTCTTTACTTGTCTTTACTTGTCTTTACTTGTCTTTACTTGTCTTTACTTGTCTTTACTTGTCTTTACTTGTCTTTACTTGTCTTTACTTGTCTTTACTTGTCTTTACTTGTCTTTACTTGTCTTTACTTGTCTTTACTTGTCTTTACTTGTCTTTACTTGTCTTTACTTGTCTTTACTTGTCTTTACTTGTCTTTACTTGTCTTTACTTGTCTTTACTTGTCTTTACTTGTCTTTACTTGTCTTTACTTGTCTTTACTTGTCTTTACTTGTCTTTACTTGTCTTTACTTGTCTTTACTTGTCTTTACTTGTCTTTACTTGTCTTTACTTGTCTTTACTTGTCTTTACTTGTCTTTACTTGTCTTTACTTGTCTTTACTTGTCTTTACTTGTCTTTACTTGTCTTTACTTGTCTTTACTTGTCTTTACTTGTCTTTACTTGTCTTTACTTGTCTTTACTTGTCTTTACTTGTCTTTACTTGTCTTTACTTGTCTTTACTTGTCTTTACTTGTCTTTACTTGTCTTTACTTGTCTTTACTTGTCTTTACTTGTCTTTACTTGTCTTTACTTGTCTTTACTTGTCTTTACTTGTCTTTACTTTTCTTTACTTTTCTTTACTTTTCTTTACTTGTCTTTACTTGTCTTTACTTGTCTTTACTTGTCTTTACTTGTCTTTACTTGTCTTTACTTGTCTTTACTTGTCTTTACTTGTCTTTACTTGTCTTTACTTGTCTTTACTTGTCTTTACTTGTCTTTACTTGTCTTTACTTGTCTTTACTTGTCTTTACTTGTCTTTACTTGTCTTTACTTGTCTTTACTTGTCTTTACTTGTCTTTACTTGTCTTTACTTGTCTTTACTTGTCTTTACTTGTCTTTACTTGTCTTTACTTGTCTTTACTTGTCTTTACTTGTCTTTACTTGTCTTTACTTGTCTTTACTTGTCTTTACTTGTCTTTATTTGTCTTTACTTGTCTTTACTTGTCTTTACTTGTCTTTACTTGTCTTTACTTGTCTTTACTTGTCTTTACTTGTCTTTACTTGTCTTTACTTGTCTTTACTTGTCTTTACTTGTCTTTACTTGTCTTTACTTGTCTTTACTTGTCTTTACTTGTCTTTACTTGTCTTTACTTGTCTTTACTTGTCTTTACTTGTCTTTACTTGTCTTTACTTGTCTTTACTTGTCTTTACTTGTCTTTACTTGTCTTTACTTGTCTTTACTTGTCTTTACTTGTCTTTACTTGTCTTTACTTGTCTTTACTTGTCTTTACTTGTCTTTACTTGTCTTTACTTGTCTTTACTTGTCTTTACTTGTCTTTACTTGTCTTTACTTGTCTTTACTTGTCTTTACTTGTCTTTACTTGTCTTTACTTGTATTTACTTGTATTTACTTGTATTTACTTGTCTTTACTTGTCTTTACTTTTTAAACTTATCTTTATTTATGTTTACTAATTATTATGGACTCGTTATCCTTTTTCTTTGTTTCATACAATTGTATCATGCAGATTTCATAAATGGAACAGAAACAGATAAACCACACCCCTTTATTGAAGATTGTATAGGAAGGCAAGATGATTTGTTAAAAGTTTTGCAATTGGTCTGTTTACAATGCCAGTGTAATAATGGTTTTAAAGATAAATTATTAGATTATTATAGAAGAGAAATCATACAGGTTATTACTGTTATTAATATTTATATTAATAATAAATGCATCACATTATTTATGTCACCTATTATGTAACTTATTGTATCACTTATTCCGTCAGTATATATTTGAAATGAAAGACATTTGGTAGCTAGATAAATATTGACTTATCTGACTATTTTGTCTTTTTTCATGAATATATAAAGAACTTCATTTTGTATTTAATTGTAGTTTTATGGCAAAACCTATTTTTTCAAGGAATATATATATATATATATTACATAATATATATATATATATATATATATATTTGCAGATATTTGCATGTATTGTTTTGAATTGATATTTCTATATTTATTATATAATGTTATATTGGTTATTATTTTAACAAATAAACAGTCGTAATATATTCTATTGTCATTGTTTCAATATATTTAGACTTACGGATATGAGAACATCATTACATTAAATAACCTCGAAGAAACTGGTTTATTGAAAACTCAAGGTCAAAAGAATTTTGCATCCATACGTAAACAACTAAGAATTATAACTGACGACGTCAATGAAATAGTTGGTTATCCTGTTCAATATTATATTAATCTTATAATTATTATGCAATTACACCCAATATTTTAATTGCAGACTCCAACAGATATTTCTTATACTTTCAGTGGTTATGCTCCGATAAGCGTGCGATTAGCTCAAGCTTTAGTTCAGCCTTCTGGTTGGAGCTCTCCGCAGGTTATTTTCTATTGAAAATAAATGATACGTTACACTTATTCTCCAATTGCAAAACATACCAATTATTATCTATATTTACAAAGATTGTGGACTTGATGAATACAATGCCCGGACCTGTCGTAAATGAAACTCAACCGACTTACAATGACGCAAGAAGAGGTTACTTTATCTATTTTAACTTCTTTACTTATCTATAATTCGTATTTTCTCTTCAGGTTCCATTTCATCATTACAATCAAACCTCACTCAAGACAACCATAGGGTCACTTTAGTTTTTTATATCGGGGGTATCACTCATAGTGAACTAGCTGCTTACAGATTCCTCTCGCACCAGGAGGATTGTTAGTTATATTTACCACTACATTTACCACTACATTCTATATCTAATGACAACATCCTTGCAGCTCAAATGGAGTATGTCATCGCTACAACTAGTTTAATTAATGCAAACACCTTTTTAAACACTTTAACAGAATAACCTCCTCGAGACCCAGTTGAATTAGCTTTTTTATCAAAATCTTAATATCATTGTAATTTCAGTATTAACTGATTTTTAAGTTTGTTAGTATCGAGTATAAGTTATATAATATAACTGTTGCTTTTATTTTATAGTATGCATTGTTAATATTTGAATATATATTTTATATTATTTTTTATTTCAATGCCTTCATAGTATTTTGTTTATAATATATTTTATTAAATAATATATACATAAAATATACATTAATAAATACTTATTTATATAATGATTTATTGTTTAAAGAATAATCTGAATTCCAAAGTATCTAAATAGTTTTTGATTGTTATAGTAAACAATAATATCAGCTGTCAATCACTTGCCTAGCAACCAGAGAATTGTAAATAAATAACATTTAATTAATCATGTTTATATCTAGAAACTAAAATATATTACAGTATATTTTGAAAATAGTTATTAAATTTATATGGTTAGTATTAAGTAATATTTATGATATTTAATATATTCATATTTGTAAGTTAATTTTGCAAATAAATCTTATATAAGAAAATGTAATTAATTGTAGATAATTATGTATTTATAATGATTTAATATATTAATTTATAATAATTACAAACAGTTTAAATTTGTTTATAATACATAATTTAATATGTTAATATAAGAGAATTAATTAATTTAATAAATACTCCTTATTCTTTCCATAATGTTATATGAACTATGAAACTCATATTAGGTCTATTATAGATTAATATTTATTACAGATGGTAGGTCAAGTAGGAAGACCAACAAAACATATTCTTGCCAGCAAGGGTCCGGATGTTGATTTAAATCGTTTCTATTCAACTACTTCTGCTACTTCTTATGGAAGACAGGTTTTGGAATAATTATTTCTACACAGAATATGAACTAATATCTACCTCATGCCACCAACTATCTCACACTACCAACTATTGACCTCACTCACAATGGTACTGATATTATACTACATGCCACTCATTCTACATCTATACACAATGGCATTGACCACACCCTAACATCACATAATACATTCCTTTACATTCCTTTACATTCATGTACATTCCTTTACATTCATTTACATTACTTTATATTCCTTTATATTCATTTACATTACTTTACATTCCTTTACATTCCTTTACATTCCTTTACATTTATGTACATTCCTTTACATTCCTTTACATTTATGTACATTCCTTTACATTCCTTTACATTCCTTTATATTCATTTACATTCCTTTACATTCCTTTACATTTATGTACATTCCTTTACATTCCTTTACATTCCTTCACATTCCTTCACATGCCTTCACATGCCTTTACATTCCTTTACATTCCTTTACATTCCTTTATATTCCTTCACATTCCTTTACATTCCTTTATATTCCTTCCCATTCCTTTAATTCCTTTACATTACAGACCATTCTTTTACATTTGAGACCATTCCTTTACATTTCAGTCAATTCCTTTAAATTCCTTTACATTAAAGATCATTCCTTTACATTCCTTTACATTCCTTTACATTCCTTTACATTCCTTCACATTCCTTTACATTCCTTTACATTCCTTCACATTCCTTTACATTCCTTTACATTCCTTTACATTCCTTCACATTAAAGATCATTCCTTTACATTTCAGACAATTCCTTTAAATTCCTTTACATTCCTTTACATTACAGACCATTCCTTTACATTACTTTACATTACTTTACATTCCTTTACATTCCTTTACATTCCTTTACATTCCTTTACATTCCTTTACATTCCTTTACATTCCTTTACATTACTTTACATTCCTTTACATTCCTTCACATTCCTTCACATTCCTTTACATTAAAGACCATTCCTTTACATTTCAGACAATTCCTTTACATTCCTTTACATTTCAGACCATTCCTTTACATTTCTTTACATAAGAGACCATTCCTTTACATTTCTTTACATTACTGACTATTCCTTTACATTCCTTATATTTCAGACCATTCCTTTACATTACTTTACATTACTGACCATTCCCTCACACCTTATGTAGTGGTCAAAATTTGAACCCAGAACAACTCGACACACTGGTACTGGATACCTCTCAAATTTCAGACCAGGGGTTTATTATTCAGCTAAACTCGACGTTATTGATAACCCGGCAATGGGGTTTGTCTCTCAATTCTTAGTAAACTTCAATTATCATATTTTCATAATTAATAAATTATAAAACTGAAATAATTCGCCTTCATTTGAAGTGACAATTTAATATTTCCTAATTTTCCCTATAAAGTGATTTAATTGCTGGAAATTATCAATCTGTTACACACAAACACTACAAAACTAACATTGCTCCAGATGGTCATGCTATTCTTCCTAGTACCTTATCAAAACAAGTTACACACAACCCATATCATATATACAATAGAATATAGTATTATTATACAATAGAATATAGTATTATTATACAGTATAATATATATAGTTTTATTATATAGTTTATAACTAACATCTTATGTTTTATTGACTTATGTCAATTGTGAGTTATCAAATACTTTTTTATTCTTAATTATTAATTACTAATTACTCACCAGGGCAATACCGGTTATGTCAGAGAGCATGCCTTGACAATCCCCACGAATAGAGAGGTCAGTTTAGAACAATATAGATTTATAACAATAAATATGTAATTACTAATAAAGTCATTAATCCATTTAATGACTTGATCCTAATCACAGCTTTTTGCTTACACCTTCGAATTCTTAACCACTATCTTATCAAGGTAAATGATGTCACTGCAATGACCAGAGTGGTCAGTGCTCCGGCAGGTATCTTACCTAAAGATATTCCCCACCTCCGTAAAGTGAAATGCAATGATCCCCTGGCGAATGAAAACAGCGGCTTCGTTAGTGAACCTTGACCCTGGTCTTAAAATAACAACCTCAATATTAACCTTCTCTACCTCGACCTTTACTCCTAAACACATGACTTTGACTATCTAGGGACCTGCGAGAATGACCACAGAGTCCGGCATGCAGTATAAAAGCAAGTTACCTTATGATTTAACAACTTTACAAGATTGTCGACGGTTATTATGAGAATGTTTTACTGCCTTTTGTGTTATTGAGGATATTACATCATTACTCCATTCTAACTGATTGTAACCAATAGTAACATCCTGTAACCAATAGTAACAGGCTGTAACCAATAGTAACAGGCTGTAACCAATAGTAACAGGCTGTAACCAATAGTAACATGTTGTAACCAATAGTAACAGGCTGTAACCAATAGTAACAGGCTGTAACCAATAGTAACAGGCTGTAACCAATAGTAACAGCCTGTAACCAATAGTAACAGGCTGTAACCAATAGTAACAGGCTGTAACCAATAGTAACATGCTGTAACCAATAGTAACAGGTTGTAACCAATAGTAACAGGCTGTAACCAATAGTAACAGGCTGTAACCAATAGTAACAGGCTGTAACCAATAGTAACAGGCTGTAACCAATAGTAACAGGCTGTAACCAATAGTAACATGCTGTAACCAATAGTAAAGGCTGTAACCAATAGTAACAGGCTGTAACCAATAGTATCATGCTGTAACCAATAGTAACAGGTTGTAACCAATAGTAACAGGCTGTAACCAATAGTAACAGGCTGTAACCAATAGTAACAGGCTGTAACCAATAGTAACAGGCTGTAACCAATAGTAACAGCCTGTAACCAATAGTATCAGGTAGTAATTACATCTTTTATCTTACAACCCCACTTCAGCATTACCTATAACTCCTATGACTCAAATATAATTTCACTACAAATCACCAACCTCCCCACATAAACTACACTATAACCCTATAATAACCCTACTACACTTTACCTCACCTTATATTCCCATATTATTCCACTATTTGCTTCCCCTGTAACCCCACTATAAACCCACCATAACCTCCACTATAACAACACTATTACTTCACTATAAACCTTATTATAAGCCACACTCTAATATCATTATTACTCAATTATAACCTCACCATAAGCCCCATTATAAGGTCCACTATATCCTCTCCCTGTAATTCCACTATAAACTAACCATAACTTTCATTATAACCTCACAATAAGCCCAACTATAACTTTACTATTACTTCACTATAAGCCCCACTATAAGTTCAAATATAATACCCAATATTAGTTCCAATATAACCCCACATAAGCCACACTATAAGCCCCACTTTAAGCTCACTATTAGATCCAATGTAACCCCGCTATAAGCCCTACTATAAGCCCTAATATAACCCCACTATATTCCCTACTATATCATTTCCCTACTTTAATTCTAGACTCGCTGCTCTTCCTATTGGATGCAATGAAGATGGTGGTTATGTGAATAACTGTAAATTCAGGGAACCTTTGACCTATCAACCTCGTATGGTTAGTGGGTATGGTCATTAGTAGGGGTAATAGTGCTAATATGTAGGGCAGTGGTTTTAATCAAGTATTGGGTGAGTTATTAATATATACGAAGATAAGGCTGTGACCTCTAATGACCTGGAAGGACCTCTAATTTCCACTTCTAGATTGACCCCTCTAGCTTGACCTCTTTATTTTGAACTCCTCTAGCTTGATCTCCATTATGATGACATCCCTAGTTTGACCTCCTCTAGCTTGACCTCTCTATCTTGACCTCTATGTTGACCTCCTCTAGTTTGAGCTCTCTTGCTTGATCTCTCTATATTGACCTCTCTAGCTACTAAACAGTGATGTAATTTTCTAACAGGCTCATAGAGGAGATATCCCAGCCTGGCAAACCAACAGACCTACTGGAGTAACAATTACAACAACTGACTTCAGACCTTGTATTAATGCCCTGGTTAGTGTTCGTTTAGCTCTGGTTAGTGTTTCATAGTTATATTTCTCTTCTTATAAACATGTTACTCGGATTCAATTAATGTATTTAACAGTGCTGTTTTAATCTCTAATTGCGGATTCTTTGTCAGGGAAATGAATTAATTCCAAAGATTTCAGAAAATGCGCAAAGATCTGATGGATTCACAAAATCTCAGAAAAATAAACCTGAGTTCTTACGAAAATCTTTAACTCAAGTTTGTAAATAATTATTCTTATCAATATAACACAATCACATGGTTGTACTAACCTCCTATTTCTCATTACTTTCTTTACTTTCTTCTACTTCCCTCTACTTTGTAGTACTTTGCAATCCTTCACATTACTTTCTCTTATTTCCCCTCCATTACTTACAGAAATCTTTTATATAATTAAATAATAAACTTTTTACTAAAAATTAAATTCTTTTGATAATTTAATTCCAAAGGAAATTGTAGAGTAGTATTCATTCAATAGTATATACCATGCAGTACGTACTAGATTGTTACTACATACTAGATAGTATCTATTATATAGAATTTACTTAATATTATCTACTCAATACTATCTACTTGATAGTATCTATTAGATGGTATCTACTAGGTAATATGTACTAGATAGTATATACTTGATAGTATGTACTAAATAGTATGTAATAGATATTGCATCTATATATTGTAAAATGTAAACAATTTTTACATTAATATATTAATCAATAAAGTATATCAATGTTATTATGTTAATAAATATACCTTACTTAAGAAAGTGATCTTGTATTACAATTGAATAGCTTTTAATTGTGAAATTGAACACAAGAATAGTATAACAATACACAATAGTAATTTATTATAATAAACTAGATCAAAAGAGGATTAAGTCTTGAACAACTATGACATACCATCATCTATCTCATCTCAATTATATTTAATCACAATTAATAATTAATAGATTCAGTGTAAATTTACATTGCATGACATTCATTTCAATATTCATATCTATAAAGAATATATTCAATATAACATTGAATACTTTAAAATGGATTTCATAATTAAAATGTATTAATTATTATTATAAAATTATAATTTAAAAACATGATAATTATATTAATAGTAAAAGTATGATATTGAAAATGAATATTTATAGAGAAAATGACTTCCCTTTTTAATACCTTTTAATACCTCCCGCGTTCCTTCTCATTGACATCCCATCCAGCATTCTCCCCAATATTTGAACCCCTACACTATTCCAACTACCCACTCACTACTCCTATCCTGACACCACTCTTATAACTTTAACTATCACCTTCATTCTCCTTAACAGCTCCTCACTTTCTCTATTGTCTTTGACTAATCTTCATGCCATCTCCATAGCTAGTAACACATTTTCAAGTTCCAACTACCCACTCCCTACTCTCTCAGGTCCCCACTTCCTACTCCTTTAGGTCTCTACTCCCTACTCCTTCGAGTCTCTACTCCCTACTCCTTCGAGTCTCTACTCCCTACTCTCTCAGGTCTCTACTCCCTCAGGTCTCTACTCCCTACTCCTTCGAGTCTCTACTCCCTACTCCCTACTCTCTCAGGTCACTACTCTCTACTCCCTCAGGTCCCTACTCCCTACTCCCTCAGGTCTCTACTCCCTACTCCTTCGAGTCTCTACTCCCTACTCCCTCAGGTCTCTACTCCCTACTCCTTCGAGTCTCTACTCCCTACTCTCTCAGGTCCCTACTCCCTCAGGTCTCTACTCCCTACTCCCTACTCCTTCGAGTCTCTACTCCCTACCTCTCTCAGGTCCCTACTCTCTACTCCCTCAGGTCTCTACTCCCTACTCCCTCAGGTCTCTACTCCCTACTCCTTCGAGTCTCTACTCCCTACCTCTCTCCCCTCCACTTCAGGTATATGACAACTTAGACTCATTACCTGAAGCTAAACAATCTCAACTAAAGAAACAAGACCCATGTGAATATATGAACGCTGTCTCGGCATCCAGGCACCCCAGTGTCAGCTGCTCCACCTACTTAGCCCTTCAAAGACAACCCCGCAGTGAAGCTGAACTTACGGGAACTAGTTCTAAGGGTGAGAAGTCTTTTTGACTTTACTTTACATTCATTTACACTTCACACCAAACTGTAGTTATTCCTCTTCATCTCACTCTCTCACTTGCATAATTTAATGGCAATTATATTAAATATATCAAATAATGTATGCAGTTATTTAACCTCATTAATAATATATAATAATACATAATAACATTTCACATATTTGATAACTTTCCACAAATATAATTTATTTGAATTAATTTTTAATTTATATCTTTTTTGCCCATATACATTTTTAAATTAGTAGATTTAAAAACAAATAATGAATTATAATCACTAGAAAAGAAATGAAATATTCTTTACATCTAAATACTTATTTATAATGTATAATTTTAATTAATGAAATTAATTGTAGCGAATTTCTAAAGTAATAACATATTTAAATAATATTCTAACGGAATAAATTTAATTAATAATATTTCTATTCGAAATACAATTTAATGTAAATCCAATAATAATTAACTCTAACCTCTTTCTAACATGCACCTAAGTAAATTCTAATTAAATATAATAATTAATTTTATAGAAAAACATAACATAAATTCCTATAAAATAATTTAACTAATTAAATTGAATAGATTTGCAATAAATTGTATGTGTGATTCTGTTAGTCAATTATTATAAATGTTATTGCAATATAACACATAATATATAACATACATGTAATATATAACATACATATAATATATAACATACATGTAATATATAACATATATATAACATATAACATACATATCATATATATAATCTTTGTGCAATTATCAATTTCAAAATATATTTATAAATAAAGTAATTTAAATAAATATTTATTGTCCATCAGATTTACAATTTATAATGTTCATTTTATTGATGTTTTATAATTCCCTAGTGATGAAATATTAATTATTTGTTTTATAATTCCCTCTAGGATGAAATATTAATTATTTGTTTTATAATTCCCTAGTGATGAAATATTAATTATTTGTTTTATAATTCCCTCTAGGATGAAATATTAATTATTTGTTTTATAATTCCCTCTAGGATGAAATAATAATTATTTGTTTTATAATTCCCTCTAGGATGAAATAATAATTATTTGTTTTATAATTCCCTAGTGATGAAATATTAATTATTTGTTTTATAATTCCCTCTAGGATGAAATATTAATTATTTGTTTTATAATTCCCTCTAGGATGAAATAATAATTATTTGTTTTATAATTCCCTAGTGATGAAATATTAATTATTTGTTTTATAATTCCCTCTAGGATGAAATATTAATTATTTGTTTTATAATTCCCTAGTGATGAAATAATAATTATTTGTTTTATAATTCCCTCTAGGATGAAATATTAATTATTTGTTTTATAATTCCCTCTAGGATGAAATATTAATTATTTGTTTTATAATTCCCTCTAGGATGAAATATTTGTTATATCCCCTCATTTTCAATTAAAATGATTAATCAAGTCTTCGATTAATTTTCTTGTGTATTTTCTCTCTATACGATGTCACCGATTATAACTAAAGCTGATTTTTATAATTTCTCAAGGGTTCAAAGAGTTCACTGGTTATTCCTCAAACACTCTTCCTTATAACTTACATCCAGAAAATGTAAACCGTTTCATCACAGATAACAACATGAAGTAAGTGTCCAGTCTAACAAAGTGTTATGTTACTTGTAATCTACTTATCTAAAGCAATATATCCGCAGATCTTTTTTCAAATGAACTAACTTACACAGTACTAGCACAATTAACTGCTCTAACTTACACAGTACCAGCACAATTAACTATTACAAGCTCCTCTTAACTCCTCCCTCATTTTTACAAACTCGTTATACTGGTAATCGAGTGCGAGAGAAGGTCATATTAAAACTTCTTACATCCCACGCCGTGTACCCACCTAACTCCTTCTTACATCCATAGCTATCAAGACACCACTCCTCTCGGAGTGGAGAGAGAGGGTCACGTGTACGGAGGCGTGCTGATGCCACGTCCAAATGGTTTCAATCGTGGGTCAAAGGTTGATACGGACACACTCGGCTCTACGAAGGAGACTGCTGCGAGTGCCAAGATCCTAAGAGATCTTAACCCCTACGCCGCTAGAAGCCTGTTGGGCAGAAATGAGTTCTTCGTCGATAGGACTCATTCTGCAAAACAAAGAATTGCAGTAATATGAAAAACGACATCGAAATTCTGAACAATATTTTAAAGTTAAGAAGAATATATATTTTTATTTTTATTTATAGATCGCACATCACTCCACATGACATTCAAAATTAGTATTATTCTAATCGCTTACACACTAATGACAATAAATAACATGACACACGTAAACGCTCTGTAGCTATTTGTCATTCTTTAGACATTGTAAAGTATGTTTATAAAATTCTGGTAGTGGAGCCATTAATTTAATAGTTTTCTTTTTTGAATTCAATCTCGGAATTATCAACTGTCTCGAGTGAATATGAAGAGGTAGAAGCTGTTTTTTTTTAATATTCAATCTTTTCCTCAAACAATCCGTTAAACTCTACGATTTGATGTATGAATAAATGTTTTAAGATTATGTCAAAAAATATAATATTAACTATTAAAGTCAAACTTGGGAACTTAGTTCATTAGTATCGGAAGGAGGTAATTGTCTATCAGACAATACAAGAGTGTCCAATACCCTCGTCCAACGAGTTGCATATTTGTGATCCCCTAGAGCACTGCAACTTAATTTCTCCAACATTAAGGATAGGGCATCCCACTTCGCTGTAAATGAAGTCAATTAGCTCAGGATTCTTATTATTTATTAATTATAGCGATTAATAGTAATCGAGAAAATAGCGAAGTATACTGAGTATGGGATTTAGTTCCAGGAGAGAGAGGTGTTCGCTTTCATTTAAACAGAATGAATTCATCACGCGGTGTTTGAATTGAGAAGTTAAAACTTCACCCGACTTCCTGTGTTTCTTGGCTGGAGATTTAACGAGAAAACCCTGAATGAGTTTCAATTCAATCTTTAATAGAGATCAATAAATCTAATAATTTCATTAATATACTTTTACTTTAACAATACTTTGTAAAATATAATTAGAAATATTATTCTAGAATTGTTATAAATTAAAAAAAATAACAGATTCATTAATAATGTTTTCTTTATACCAAATAAACCAAAATGGAGTTTTGAAGAGAATGCCTTTTGAAGAAAATCTCCTGTTTACTAATTGTTTCTAGGTTTGCATTGTTCATACACAGAATCCTAGAATATTAAGTAACTAGAGGTAATACATTAGGTAACTACAGTTAATACATTAGGTAACTACAGTTAATACATTAAGTAACTACAATTAATACATTAGGTAACTACAGTTAATACATTAAGTAACTACAGTTAATACATTAAGTAACTACAGTTAATACATTAAGTAAATACAGTTAATACAATAAGTAACTACAGTTAATACAATAAGTAACTGCAGTTAATACATTAAGTAACTACAGTTAATACATTAAGTAACTACAACTAATACATTAAGTAACTACAGTTAATACAGTAAGTAACTACAGTTAATATATTAAGTAACTACAGTTAATACATTAAGTAACTACAACTAATACATTAAGTAACTACAGTTAATACATTAAGTAACTACAGTTAATACATTAAGTAACTAGAGTTAATACATTAAGTAACTACAACTAATACATTAAGTAACTACAGTTAATACATTAAGTAACTACAACTAATACATTAAGTAACTACAACTAATACATTAAGTAACTACAGTTAATAAATTATGTAACTACAGTTAATACATTAAGTAACTACAGTTAATACATTAAGTAACTACAGTTAATACATTAAGTAACTACAACTAATACATTAATTAACTAGAGTTAATACATTAAGTAACTACAGTTAATACATTAAGTAACTACAGTTAATACATTAAGTAACTACAGTTAATACATTAAGTAACTACAACTAATACATTAAGTAACTACAGTTAATACATTAAGTAACTACAACTAATACATTAAGTAACTACAACTAATACATTAAGTAACTACAGTTAATACATTAAGTAACTACAGTTAATACATTAAGTAACTACAACTAATACATTAAGTAACTACAATTAATACATTAAGTAACTACAACTAATACATTAAGTAACTACAACTAATACATTAAGTAACTACAGTTAATACATTATGTAACTACAGTTAATACATTAAGTAACTACAGTTAATACATTAAGTAACTACAGTTAATACATTAAGTAACTACAACTAATACATTAATTAACTAGAGTTAATACATTAAGTAACTACAGTTAATACAATAAGTAACTACAGTTAATACATTAAGTAAATACAGTTAATACAATAAGTAACTACAGTTAATACAATAAGTAACTGCAGTTAATACATTAAGTAACTACAACTAATACATTAAGTAACTACAGTTAATACATTAAGTAACTACAACTAATACATCAAGTAACTACAGTTAATACATTAAGTAACTACAACTAATACATTAAGTAACTACAGTTAATACATTAAGTAACTACAACTAATACATTAAGTAACTACAGTTAATACATTAAGTAACTACAACTAATACATCAAGTAACTACAGTTAATACATTAAGTAACTACAACTAATACAATAAGTAACTACAGTTAATACATTAAGTAACTACAACTAATACATTAAGTAACTACAGTTAATACATTAAGTAACTACAACTAATACATTAAGTAACTACAGTTAATACATTAAGTAACTACAACTAATACATTAAGTAACTACAACTAATACATTAAGTAACTACAGTTAATACATTAAGTAACTACAACTAATACAATAAGTAACTACAGTTAATACATTAAATAACTACAACTAATACATTAAGTAACTACAACTAATACATTAAGTAACTACAGTTAATACATTAAGTAACTACAACTAATACATCAAGTAACTACAACTAATACATTAATTAACTACAGTTAATACATTAAGTAACTACAACTAATACATTAATTAACTACAGTTAATACATTAAGTAACTACAGTTAATACATTAAGTAACTACAGTTAATACAATAAGTAACTACAGTTAATACATTAAGTAACTACAGTTAATACATTAAGTAACTACAGTTAATACATTAAGTAACTACAGTTAATACAATAAGTAACTACAGTTAATACAATAAGTAACTACAGTTAATACATTAAGTAACTACAGTTAATACATTAAGTAACTACAGTTAATACATTAAGTAACTACAGTTAATACATTAAGTAACTACAACTAATACATTAAGTAACTACAGTTAATACAATAAGTAACTACAACTAATACATTAAGTAACTACAGTTAATACATCAAGTAACTACAGTTAATACATTAAGTAACTACAACTAATACATTAAGTAACTACAACTAATACATTAAGTAACTACAGTTAATACATCAAGTAACTACAGTTAATACATTAAGTAACTACAACTAATACATTAAGTAACTACAACTAATACATCAAGTAACTACAGTTAATACATTAAATAACTACAGTTAATACATTAAGTAACTACAACTAATACATTAAGTAACTACAACTAATACATCAAGTAACTACAGTTAATACATTAAGTAACTACAGTTAATACAATAAGTAACTACAGTTAATACAATAAGTAACTACAACTAATACATTAAGTAACTACAGTTAATACATCAAGTAACTACAGTTAATACATTAAGTAACTACAACTAATACATTAAGTAACTACAACTAATACATTAAGTAACTACAGTTAATACATTAAGTAACTACAGTTAATACATTAAGTAACTACAGTTAATACATTAAGTAACTACAGTTAATACATTAAGTAACTACAGTTAATACAATAAGTAACTACAGTTAATACAATAAGTAACTACAACTAATACATTAAGTAACTACAGTTAATACATTAAGTAACTACAGTTAATACATTAAGTAACTACAACTAATACATTAAGTAACTACAATTAATACAATAAGTAACTACAACTAATACATTAAGTAACTACAGTTAATACATTAAGTAACTACAACTAATACATTAAGTAACTACAGTTAATACATTAAGTAACTACAACTAATACATTAAGTAACTACAGTTAATACAATAAGTAACTACAACTAATACATTAAGTAACTACAGTTAATACATTAAGTAACTACAACTAATACATTAAGTAACTACAACTAATACATTAAGTAACTACAGTTAATACATTAAGTAACTACAGTTAATACATTAAGTAACTACAGTTAATACATTAAGTAACTACAGTTAATACATTAAGTAACTACAGTTAATACAATAAGTAACTACAGTTAATACAATAAGTAACTACAACTAATACATTAAGTAACTACAGTTAATACATTAAGTAACTACAGTTAATACATTAAGTAACTACAACTAATACATTAAGTAACTACAGTTAATACAATAAGTAACTACAACTAATACATTAAGTAACTACAGTTAATACATTAATACTATGATCCATCAATCTGCAGAATACAAACCAATACTTTTGGTGGTCAATTTTATTGATCCTCACGTGTCTGAAATATTTTTTGAGAGTTTCACGAGCTTCTGAATTCTTAGAATATAAAACTAGGCCACTGTACAGCCTACAAGATGTTAATAATTATCAATTATAATTTATAATTAATCGCTATTATATGTAGACAATTAAAATTCATTTTAATAAACTGTATAATAAATTCAATAATACAATAATGGTTTTATTATATCGAACCTATTTTGAGAGTAACATTCGTAGAGCTGTTCTGTGTTGGAATAATGTGAAAGTTCTTTTTTAATATCGGACAGAGAAAAGCAACATTCAGTTGGATTCATTTCAACATTTGCAAGTCCATTTTTCAAACCTTGGGTAATTAATTTTTATTTATAAATTAATTTTATTGAATTGGCTAATTAAAAATTAACATATTATTATGTCTATTAAGACACTTTAATTATCATTATAGAAATATAATGTTAATTGAAGTATATTGTATTATATCTAACCATGCATAGATATTTCTGAAGGTTTATTTATTACCAAAATATTCTCTACAATGTTATTAAATCAAAAGTGAATAAACTTATACAATACAATATATATATATATATATATATATATATATTATAATCATGATTATCATAAAAATACATTCATAATTAAACAGATCATTATTTTCAACTACTGACTATCTTCGTAAATTACTCTCTTTATAATATCTTCACAAAATGAATCCTTGCTTTCATAAATTGGAAAGCTGTAATATAAAAATCAAGCATTAGTATGCAATATAATATTTGTATCTATAATCAATAAAGAAGTATTTCATAAGATTAAAAATAGTTTCTCGAGTGAAATTATTATATACAATGAAATTGATATATAAAGTGTATGTTATACGCTCTATATATTAATTTTAATAATTTAAATTATTAAAATTAAGGTCAAAATAATTAATAATAAAGTAGAAAATAATATTTATTATAATTATAATTGATTTTGATTATGAAATATTGATAATGATCTTGATGCTGGTAAGTATCTTTACCAACAATTATGTGGTAATATATGGAAATATTAAATAAAATCTTGTTTTTATAATATATAGTCTACACCATCTGATAAATAATGAGATTTTTTAAATTGAATTTTTTAATTATTTAAGAGACGATTGAATGAAAATTCTAAATCAACATATTTAATATGATTGACAGCTGATGACTTCTGCATTGGTATTATATACTATATATATATATTCAGGATCATTATACATCGTGTATGTATAATATCTAATTATAATATAGTTAATAGTATTACGATAATGATGTTATGAAATAGACATAGTAGATAAATAAGTAGTGAAATAATAAGAGAAGTTTTATATAATAATGTTCACATAGTATACAATATTATTATATCAACTAATATCTAAATATATATCTATCTATATATAAAAGAAACGATATGTTTAATAATAAATATAATAATTATAATTAATTGTTTTAGTTATTACTGCAAGAGAATGTGTATATTTCAAAGCAAAATTATGAATTAATATTATTTAACAAAAATTAAATTTAGGA
The DNA here is from genome assembly GCA_964035775.1 of Osedax frankpressi. Classification (NCBI taxonomy): domain Eukaryota; kingdom Metazoa; phylum Annelida; class Polychaeta; order Sabellida; family Siboglinidae; genus Osedax; species Osedax frankpressi. The sequence goes on from OZ038313.1 coordinate 4,126,334, forward strand.
TTAAAATTTATAACCTAACATTTCTAATTACTTTTCAACAATGCAAATTTATTCTAATATTACTTAGAATTAACTATTTTAATAGAAATCTCAGCACCCCTTAATAGACTTTGGCTAAGTCAATTAGTAATGGTGGTATTGTATCATAGCGATATTAATAAACGTCAGTAATATTGTATTTATGATTACAATGTTTTGTTTACATTCAGTGCATATCAATATGTTATGTATATATAAACTATATTCACTAATCAGAATTATTGTTGTATTAAATACACACATTTATATAAACACGACGCAGTTGGATGTTACAATAATTATAATATAAAATATATTTATGCGTACATATAATAAATGTATACATTTTTCAAAATTCGGCATCAAAATTGTATAAGATAATAAATAAAACTAGGCTTAAATCAACGTACGACGTAAGTCGTATCCACTCTATCAATAAAGAGTATACATCTAATGAATTCATTATTTAATTGCCAGAATTAAATAGAATGTCTTAGAAATACGCTTCTTACTTTCAACTCGCCATATACTGTAATGGCCTGTTTATATCTATCGAAATCACGTGGAAAATAATTTTCCCTGGAAATAACATTGAATTCCAATGGAAATTAGAATCAAACACGTTTGATCAAATATCACAATAATCAAAGAGAAATCAAAGATTTTTAATAATATTCTTGTATATAAATATTAAATTCAAATATCATATGATTTTATAATTGAAGTATCAAATTTAATCTCTTTTTAATACATATTTTATTGGCTATTATGGGATTCAAAAAACATGAATTATCAAATTTATTATATTCTAAAAACCACTTCCAAACTACTTGGTTTTCTTTTAGGTTTAGTTCATAAATTCTTTGATTTAAAACATTGATAATAAATTTGTAGTGAATTTTCGACATTCAAAATTAAATATTTATTCTATTTAATTTAAATTACAATTTCAATATATTTGAACGATTCAAATCACGGATCACGTACTAAACCATGTACAAATTAAAGTGTATTTCATTCATATAATTATTATAATATCAATTACATTAATATAATGATATACATACTTTATATAAAATAAACCTGTAATATTTTCTATGGAAAATATTTGATCTCATAGAATATTTAATGATTTTTTGTAATATCATATCATATATATTTTAATAAAATTATAATGTTCTTTATTTCATTAAATAATAGGTAACAATTTTAAATTTTAATTTTAAAAAATACAATGAAAATAAGTTTCATCTTTAAATATAAAATCTAAATATTAAAAAGTCAGTAATAGATTTATTATAAATATTTTATCAAACATCTATACCACTTCTGAATTCAATATATTCTATATTTAACTATTATTTTTCACATAGCATATTATATAACGTTAATAATAATTTGAAAATATTTCACAATGAACCGTATTTTAATTTAATATATTTTCTGATGCAAATATTTACTATCTGGATACTTCAAAAAATATCTAATATTCACATATCTATCTAGTAATATAATATGAATTGTAATAAAATGATTAGACGTACAATTAATTACTTATTAACATTAAATGTGTGGTTAATTGACTTATTCTTGTAATATAGATATTATACTTCGATATAGTGAGAGAGGTTTCACTACTTTAAATACTAAACAATTCATATCTATTTTATAAAGATACTATAATATTATTAGTATATTGCTTACAGAGAGACAAAGTTTTCTTTATCAATTTTAAAAATGCAAATCAACAATAAGTGCTCTTTACCTATCATGACCCAAAACTAAAATATTAATTCAATGTGTTCTTTTGGTATATTAACTTTACATAGATTATTTCATAATTAAATATCTTTTATTATGTTTATATTTAATTATTATTAAACTAAATACTTAGGAGGGTAACACATATTGAAATCCATAAACATAATAATAAGTAAAATTATAAACAATATCTTTATTGTAATTATGTAAATTTAAATATCGAAAACATCTTCTGGGCACTTTAGGGATGGTATAATAGGGTTGTCAATAGCGGAGATAAAAATTCTATCTTCATTAGAAGGTTTCACTTCGAGTGTAGAGTTATTCTCATTATTCGTCGGATGAAGCGGAACTTGAACATGTTTCAATAAGTTCTCCGATACGTGTAAACTACCATCCGCATATTCCATATTGAGACCTTTATCAGTCCGCAAACCATCGACTACGGATGTCCTAGATCCGACTAAGTTTACGCAATCCCTCCCGGAGGTAGCGTTCCTTTCAGTAGTCAACATTCCAGTGGCGTTCCTTTCAGTAGTCAACATTCCAGTGGCGTTCCTTTCAGTAGTCAACATTCCAGTGGCGTTCCTTTCAGTAGTCAACATTCCAGTAGCGTTCCTTTCAGTAGTCAACATTCCAGTTGCGTTTCTTTCAGTAGTCAACATTCCAATGGCGTTCCTTTCAGTAGTCAACATTCCAGTTGCGTTTCTTTCAGTAGTCAACATTCCAATGGCGTTCCTTTCAGTAGTCAACATTCCAGTGGCGTTCCTTTCAGTAGTCAACATTCCAGTTGCGTTTCTTTCAGTAGTCAACATTCCAATGGCGTTCCTTTCACTAGTCAACATTCCAGTGGCGTTCCTTATAGCAAAGTCTGGATCAGCCTTATTCGATTCATAGGAGGTTGTACAGTTTAAGATAACGTGAGGTGAATGCAGACCCTGGTGAGTAGAAAGTGCGCTAACAACGCTCTCAGGCCCATACTTTGCGGTATTTACGAGCTGGTTGCAACGAATACGCAGTGCTAAGGTGTTTCTTATGTGAGTTTCTGTTTGGCAATGTCGTTTGAATGTAGTATTGCCGACAATACTTTTATCACATGACTTACACTTTATCCTGAAAGTGTAAATGTGATAAGCGTAGTATATTTGTTGTAAACTAACTAAAACAGTTACAAAATATTTCAAAATACAAAACTAATTTGCTACATTACAAATTCTGGTATCGCTATATTACATAATTTTGTATAAGATAAATTTAATAATTCAGATTATTAATTTACAAACAATTCTAGATTTTCAAGATTTGAGTGTTTTAACTTCATATGATTGTTTAGGCTTTGGACAAATTTGTATTTTAAATTACACTTTTTACATTCAAATTCCTTATTGTCAGTGTGAGTTTTCATGTGAGTCAGTAAATTTGCCTGCACAGAAACAAATAGCAGTTTATAGATTTTAAAGTTAATATGCATTCATTATAAGAAATCATATTTTATAGTGTATAATCGAAGATTCAATATTAATAAAATATAGTAGTTTGTTGACATACAGATTTACTAGACACGACTAAAACTATTCCTGTGTTCATTTTACCTTGAGTCTGAATGTTTTAGCACAAAGTAGACATGCTATCTTAGCTGAGTGTGTTTCATGAAGTTCTCTGTGTTGCATTAGAGTTGTGGCTCTTTTGAAACATTTCGTGCAAGTCTCGCAAACGAAAGGTCGCGCGGGGTCATGCCTGTCATTCTGGTGTCTGTGTAGGCGAGCCTTGACTTGCGTCTTGGGGTGAATTGCTGAGGTCACAAACGTGTGTTGGTGCTTCTACATCTCAGTAAAAATATCATAAACTCTTTGAATACTTTAAATTAAACTACTTAATTAAATTAGCTAAATTAATAACCTCGAATTTGCAACTACTACAACTATACGTTGTCGAATTCAAAGGATGCTTTTGTAGATGTCTTTTTAGGTAATTTTTATATCCGGTGGAATAATTGCAGTTTTCAAATTCGCATTTAAAGAGTTTTTTCCGATTATCATCTGATTAATAAATATTATTTAAAGAATATATATGAATGAATAGAAATGAATCTGAAGTTTAAATTATTATAAATAATTAAAAACGTCCCAGATATAATCAAGAACATGAAATAATTCTTATAGCTCAAATAATTGGTATAAATTTGTACTAATTATTGATAATATTCTAAATTAAAACCATTGATTTTTGAGATGGTGTTCTGTTGCACTGCTGTAATGATTCCAGTTGGTTCAATTGAATGGTATGTCATATTTAATGGAGCTCTGTTGTATTTTACAATTAAATATAAATCAATACATAATCTATCCATTTTAGATTGAATTACTTATAAGAATGTGGAATATAATGAATGTAACTAATGTAAATTATATATAAATCATTACCGATTGCATATTTAATTATTAAATCATTTAATATTTATGAATATTATAAATGCTATGTAACTTGCATATTATATAATATTTAATTCAACTATATTTATAAAGTCATGAAAAGGATTTGGTTCAAGTTCAAATTATGCAGTGTATTTTCAAGATCACTCCAATTAAATTTTGTATCTAGTTATATTTAATTATTCGCATATACAATATATATATATAACATATGCTTATATAATCAAAGCATTTTGGTATATGTATTTAATTTTTATATGTTATATATAAATACAAATATAACATATATAACTATATATATATATATATATATATATATATATATATATATATATATAATTATACATATGCTATATATATAACATATGTATAACATATATGAAATATATATTATTATCACATATATTCAAATTATTACACAAAAGCAATTATTAATATCATATTATAAATGTTATTGTTTTTTATTTTATTAATTTAATTTTGTTCATATTCTTTAGAAGAAAATAGTACATACAATTCATTATAAATATATCAGATCGTTTGATATATATACATATTTTATATATTGCAATAATAATATTTAATGATATATGAAAATTATTTTATTATCCTTATTATTTCGGTATATTTTTATAACATAAAATGTAATTAACTTAATATTATAATTTGAAAGTTTTATATGCAATATAAAATGTATATTATATATATAGTTTAATATATTTTAATATTACCTTTACTTATTATATACTATAATTCGACAAATTTATATCGAATATATTTAATTCTATTTATTTGTATAATTAAACAATAATCTTAAAATCCATAACATTTATAATTAATAGATATAAATAGTTTGAGACATTTTATGGGATATTTTACATCACATTTATCTTCTATGAATCGGGATGTCATGAATACTTCGTTAATATTTATATTATTAAATACTTACATTATTGTTTAATAATGTCTTATAACTTTGTGTGTATTGATATGCGAATATACAATAAATTGTGATTATATCTAAATACCAATAATTTAAGATACATTTGTATTACCTACTCACTACATCTTAAATATACTTAAATTATTAATTAATTATAAATTATTAATTAATTAATTAATTAATTAATTGTTAATTTTTGTTAGAAATGTTATTAATTTATATGTGAATATATAATAGATTATGATTAGATCAACATACACAAAATTGATATATATTTACAATAAACTATATCTTAAATAAAAGATCAAAACAATTTAAGCCACTACAATAATTAAAATAACTCATATTAAATATTAATAATAATATTATTAAACATATCCTCAAATCAATGACTATGATAACAATTAATTTAAACCTGCTAGTTTTTATAGTTCTAACCCTTTATGGTTCTAACATGATGATATACCTGTATAAAAACATTGGGTTATGTTTATACCCCAGGGTATAAACATCTACTAGACCATAATAACTTGTACCGTATGTGAAAATTATAAGTTAAAATTAAATCGTAACTTCTTATATAATAGAATATTAAGTTGAATACAAGTAAATATACAACAATTTTGATTCTTAAAATGTTTTAATTGTATTGAAATAATGTAGAAGTTTTTTTTATATAAATACATTTTATCTTTAACTAACTAATTATTAATAAATAAATATATATATTATATTCTAGGAATTATATATTAATTTATATTTGTAATCTATAATTAAGATACTAGAATACACATGTAAATAATTTTTTTATTTAAGATCTAATAATTCAAATAAAATCCTTGATAATATTTGATTATTTCATAGAATTTGGATTATAGAATAAATCCACTCTTTTATATAATAATATTATATATAATTTTACACTATTAGCTAATAAACTGAGAATCTATATTAGTTTATTGATTACAATATCATACACATAGTCATTATATATCTATTTAACTTACTCTTTATAAATTATAACTGATTAATGTAACTAATAATTTTATTTATAATACATGTATTTAGTAATACAAATTAATTATTTAAATTTTTGAATTTTACTCATGTTTACATCGTGTTTACTTATATTAAAAACGATATAAGTAAATATCAATAAATAATAACGTAGATATAAATAGGATTTGTGATAAAAGTACTTATACTACCCATAAAAAATAGCCATACATCAATAACCATATTTATATAATTAGCTCATTTAATACTTATGTATGACTAATAGTAAATAAGATTTGTATATATTGGTTTATTAACAAACTGTAGAAGTAAAAAAAATGATATTGTATTTAAAAAATAAATTTATTTACTGTATTTACATTCTAATCTTGTTTGTAAATGCCTATTAATATTATTATAAATATTACATTGTACATTGTATATATAATACTATTTATGCAGTAAAGTTCATAATAATATATTCTGTATATAAAAATGTAAGTTATTGTTGTCGTTGAAGATTATTTTGATAGAAATAACACATTTAAAAATGTACATTTAAATTATATACTGTACATTATATATTATATATTGTATTATGTACGTTTTACATTATACATAAACAATATAAGTATTTATTGTACATTGTATTAGAAACAATTGTAATCATTAATATTAATATTAATTAGATAATAATACACGTAAGAAGTATTACTGAATTTCGCTTATTAAAGTATTATTATAGTATCTAAGAATGGTCTTCATAACTTCAAATTAACGGTGCGTAGGAATGATTATCTGTATTAGATATTCAGATGGCTGTAGTGTTCATAGCCCTGGTCATAGTGCAGGTGTCGTACGTGATAAGAGCTGACCGACTGGCCCCGCATTCGTAAGCTGGAAGTGAGCTCCTTTTCACCGTGTAGGCGTCGTGTTGGTTGTCATAGTTACGAGATGACGTGTTGAAGTGGTGGGACAACTGGGCGTGGTCAGAAGGCATCGACAGGTCTTGATTGACGTGTCTTAGATAACGATACAACTGTTATCAACTTATAAATATAATAATATACGATTGCAGAGGGGAATTTGTAGAACATAATTTAATATCGCATCACGAATACCAAGTTATTAATAACAAAGGATGTTATGAGTATCCCGTATGTCAATATTAGCAGTGCGTGTGGTATCTATGCTAATGAAGGCATATCTTAGGTTACCCCTAATGGTATTCCTTTGTAAGACTAGCGACAGTCGCGTTATATATGCACCTCTAGCCCTACCCCTGGGGGAATACGCTTCCTGTACCGAGAATGACCATTATCTTGTCTCGGAGTAGGCCTAATGAGATGTTTCACTATATCACGAATCCAGTTTAAATAGAGACGTGTTATTGTATTGTTATTTTGTTATTAATATTCTTAATGTAGCATATAATTTAGTTAATATACACATGCATCATATTAATTGAATAATAAACGCATTCCATAGTAATATTGTATAATATGACACGAGTTTTGCTAATAATGCAATTTTATTTATATTTTTATTTATATTACTATATAAAATAATTATATATAATAGAATAAAGTATATTAATAAATGTAATATTCTATCCTATACCATATATATATATATATATATATATATATATATATATATATATATATATATATATATATATATTTATATATATATACATATATATTTTAATGTAATACTAGGTA
>OZ038313.1:4134407-4144407 GCA_964035775.1 Osedax frankpressi
AAAGAGTTTTAGTTATGTCTTTAATTAATTTGTTAATAACATATTTGTGGTAATCTGGCATGATGTAAGATACACAGTAAAACGTATACGTTACACTATAGTATATATATACATACAAGCATACATTCGATATATAGTTGTATTAACACTATTTTCTACTGACAGGCTTTTCTCTACGGGAGATGTCACTCCGAACTCTGGACCACGCCTACCTCCGCGCTACCTCCCTCACGAGCCACGCCTTGGCTAGTTAACCACGCCCATTCGGTCGATGCTAACACGCCCCCGTCTATCAGCGTACTGGCATATCGCAATTACTTTTTCACCAGAGTTTGTCGTAGATAGTTGTGCGTACTAAGCTTGCATAACGCCTTTCTTATAAAAGCATACACTCATCCGTCGCTTATTCACCTAGCTCTGTTATTTAGCCGCTTTTGTTTTATATCTTCTAGCGTCTTTGCGTTGCCCTATTCGGATGATAATGGACACCCTTAGTCAGCAAGTATCTACCGTATCAAATGGAGGAGGTAGTAATAGCGAATCAGATGACGCCTCCCAGGATCCAGGGTTCGTATGCAGGAATTTCTCAGAACTTCTGTTGTGTATCATTGACATTTATTTCATTCCGCGATATCTTCTATACTTTACGAAATATATAATAATATAAGTTTATAATGAAGTCTTGCAAGTAGAGATATACACGACTATGCAGGTGATATATGTCTTTTATTTCTGTATACCGAGTCTTGTATTTGTTGTACGTTTATTTACTAGGTATTATGTGTTATAACGCTGACGATATATTATAAAAAATAGAGTTTCTAAAAATAGTATTGATTAAATAGAAAGGGAGTATTACTTTGATATATATCAATATAATTATATAGACTTATTTAATGAGTAGTTATTTAAGATATATATTTGTAATGTAAATAATGTAATGTAATAAATGGTTATACATTTGTTATAAAAATATTGAATAAAATCAGACGACATTAATTTATTTTATTAAAACTTTCCCTTTCACTATCGCAGAAAGATGTTCGTCGGTGGATTGAGTTGGCAGACTACCCCAGGTTAGTTACATAGATACGCCCCCTTGGTTACGTCACTGCCCGTTTATATAAGCGGCTTATCTGTGTACCTGGATACCATTATTGCGTCATACGATGACTCCCGGGAAATTGCCGCGTTTTCTGTTTAAAGATTAACCGACAAATACACTTTCCCCTATCAATAGAAATCTGAGAGTATTATAGTAATACATTACATAGTAATTTACTTTACATGCTTATATAGATATAATATATAAATATATATGTAAATTATATATTTACAGTATATAATATATTAATTATTTATTTACAGTATATAATATATAAATTGTATATTTATAGTATATAATATATAAATTATATATTTACAGTATATAATATATAAATTATATATTTATAGTATATAATATATAAATTATATATTTACAGTATATAATATATAAATTATATATTTACAGTATATAATATATAAATTATATATTTATGGTATATAATATATAAATTATATATTTACAGTATATAATTTATAAATTATATATTTATAGTATATAATTTATAAATTATATATAGTTCTTTATGATGTAATTTAACATGTAATTTTTTTGTTGAATTTAAATAAATTTCACACAACAATAATTGCTTTTCCTAAATATGCACACACACACACACACACACACACACACACACACACACACACACACACACACACAACACACACACACACACACACACACACACACACACACATACACACACACATATACACACACATACACACACACATACACACACACATACACACACACATACACACACACATACACGCACACACATACACACACACCTATACACACACATACACACACACATACACATACACACACACATACACACACACATACACACACACATACACACACACATACACACACACATACACGCACACACATACACACACACCTATACATACACATACATACATACACACCTATACAAACACACATACATATACATACACACACATACACACACACCTATACACACACACATACACACACGCCAATACACACACACATACACACACACCTATACATACATATACATACACACACACCTACATACATATACACACATACACACAAACCTATACATACACACACATACACACACACCTATACATATTCACACACATACACACACACACCTATACATACACATAAATACACACACACACCTATACATACACATAAATACACACACACACCTACACACACACACCTATACACACACCTTACATACACATATTCACACACACCTATACACACACACACCTATACACACACACAACCTATACATACATATACATACACAAATACTAGCTATACATTGTTGAGAAATCGAGACATCAAGATAATGTAAATAAATAAATCTTTTGTGTACATAACAAGGCCTAAGCACATGCAATCGACTATCTAGTACCTAGTTACTACATAGTTACTACCTAGTTACTACCTAGTTACTACCTAGTTACTACCTAGTTACTACCTAGTTACTACCTAGTTACTACCTAGTTACTACCTAGTTACTACCTAGTTACTACCTAGTTACTACCTAGTTACTACCTAGTTACTACCTAGTTACTACCTAGTTACTACCTAGTTACTACCTAGTTACTACCTAGTTACTACCTAGTTACTACCTAGTTACTACCTAGTTACTACCTAGTTACTACCTAGTTACTACCTAGTTACTACCTAGTTACTACCTAGTTACTACCTAGTTACTACCTAGTTACTACCTAGTTACTACCTAGTTACTACCTAGTTACTACCTAGTTACTACCTAGTTACTACCTAGTTACTACCTAGTTACTACCTAGTTACTACCTAGTTACTACCTAGTTACTACCTAGTTACTACCTAGTTACTACCTAGTTACTACCTAGTTACTACCTAGTTACTACCTAGTTACTATCTAACTATCACATAACTACTACCTAGCTATCACATAACTACTATCTAACTACTATCCAACTACTATCTAACTACTATCCAACTATTATCTAACTACTATCCAACTACTATCTAACTACTATCCAACTACTACCTAGTTACTACCTAACTACTACCTAGCTATCACATAACTACTACCTATCTATCACATAACTACTATCTAACTACTATCTAACTACTACCTACTACTACCTAGCTATCACATAACTACTATCTAACTACTATCTAACTACTATCTAACTACTATCTAACTACTATCTAACTACTATCTAACTACTATCTAACTACTATCTAACTACTATCTAACTACTACACAATTACTATCTAACTACTACCTAACTACTATCTAAAATCTCTCTAATTACTATCTAGCTACTATCTATATAGTATCTAGCTACTATCTAGCTACAATCTAGCTACTATCTAGCTACTACCTAACTACTACCTAGTTCCTATATATATACTTTTTAATAATTATATAGCAACTACCTAGCTACTATCTAGCCAGTACTATCATATGAGTAGTTTATATATATACTCATTATTATTGTAGTTGTACTATTTGATACCCGAGTTCTAATTGAAAGAGATACATAAATAAGTAGTTAATAAGTAGTTAATAAGTAGTATATAAGTAGTTTACAATTAGTTTACAAGTAGTTTATAAGTAGTTTATAAGTAGTTTATAGGTAGTTTATAAGTAGTTTATAAGTAGTTTATAAGTAGTTTATAAGTAGTTTATAAGTAGTTTATAAGTAGTTTATAAGTAGTTTATAAGTAGTTTATAAGTAGTTTATAAGTAGTTTATAAGTAGTTTATAAGTAGTTTATAAGTAGTTTATAAGTAGTTTATAAGTAGTTTATAAGTAGTTTATAAGTAGTTTATAAGTAGTTTATAAGTAGTTTATAAGTAGTTTATAAGTAGTTTATAAGTAGTTTATAAGTAGTTTATAAGTAGTTTATAAGTAGTTTATAAGTAGTTTATAAGTAGTTTATAAGTAGTTTATAAGTAGTTTATAAGTAGTTTATAAGTAGTTTATAAGTAGTTTATAAGTAGTTTATAAGTAGTTTATAAGTAGTTTATAAGTAGTTTATAAGTAGTTTATAAGTAGTTTATAAGTAGTTTATAAGTAGTTTATAAGTAGTTTATAAGTAGTTTATAAGTAGTTTATAAGTAGTTTATAAGTAGTTTATAAGTAGTTTATAAGTAGTTTATAAGTAGTTTATAAGTAGTTTATAAGTAGTTTATAAGTAGTTTATAAGTAGTTTATAAGTAGTTTATAAGTAGTTTATAAGTAGTTTATAAGTAGTTTATAAGTAGTTTATAAGTAGTTTATAAGTAGTTTATAAGTAATTTATAAGTAGTTTATAATTAGTTTATAATTAGTTTATAAGTAGTTTATAAGTAGTTTATAAGTAGTTTATAAGTAGTTTATAAGTAGTTTATAAGTAGTTTATAAGTAGTTTATAAGTAGTTTATAAGTAGTTTATAAGTAGTTTATAAGTAGTTTATAAGTAGTTTATAAGTAGTTAATCAATATTTAATAGGTTGTTATATAATAGGACAGCGACTTGTCCACTGGACAGTGTTCGAATCAGGTTATTCTTTCATATGGTGTGACAGTAATCTCATCTCAGAAAGAACAGTGGTGGAATGCTGGTTGTTATTAGCTCTCTTTTGTTTGACCACGATTTGGTCATCGGTTTACGTAACGATGATGTCACGTACGGCGGCGTCTCACAGGTGACAATTGGACGATTTAATGGTGTGTGAGTTGTGGTCAATCCGTGGCATCTCGATTTAGAACAATACTCGTACTTATGACAATGAAATTATTTATAGAATAATTAGGTATAAATAGAATCAGGCAGAAGTTATTTGTACTGTAATTACTGTGAATTATAAGTGATATCAATCACATTGAGTTTATTTTAAAAACCTATCATATGTATGCATTTATTATATAGACGATATAGGATAGAAGGTAAGTGTCTTATATGACAGCAAATGCCTTATAAATTAATATTTGTGATATTCATGTATCATCTTTTGATCTCAATATTATAAATGATATTAAGGTTATTTTACTTTAAATATAAATATTTTATATATTAATACAATATATATATACATATATATACATACATATATGTGTATATATTTATATTTATAAGTATATATATTTGTATAATATAAATATAAAACAGGCATAATATTTAAGTATTACCATCTGGATAAAGTCCATGCATGTAATATTAATCCAATGGTAATATTTATATTGAAACATGTGAGTGTCTATTTGTAAACTGGCTCTGTAATTTGTAAATAGTGACTTCATAATTTGATAAATTCCTTTCATGTATTATAAAAATATATTTATTAACATAAAGGAATTATGCAATGCAAAAAGTAAAATAACCTTGATTGTTTGCTGGGTAGTTTACTAAAAATCTGAACATTTACACAGTAATGTAAATTAATAGCTTCAAATCATAAACTGCAATACTTATATATAAATATAATGTTAACTGCATAGAAAAACAATTTTAATGTTAAAATAAAATCACCTGTTTTATTTTGCAGAAGATATATATTTAGTAATGATGTATTTTATGTTTTCAAAATTATTTTCTTAATTATAAATTTGATATTATTCTATATTATATAATACCTTATTAACTTAAATAATACCTAAATACCTAGGTAGGAAAAAAGTAAACAATTCAGGTCATTTTAGGTGATTGTTATATAATAGATATTTTTTAATATTTTATTTACATTACAAATATATGTTTACTTTTATTGTAAGTAATTATTTAAATTGTGTAATAATAATTACATCATCTGTTTCATCCCAAGATAATTTATAAAAATAAACTTTATACATTTTTAATGCAAATATAATACATTTTCAATTTCATTGTAGGACTAAAACTAAAATAACTTGATAGTTTCCTGTCATTGGAAGCAAGCAACCAATCCAGTCTTCCAAATTTTGCATTACTTTATTTTTAAATGTAACATTCAATTTTTAACGGGGTTTTTATAAATAGTTTACATTATACCCTGATAGCAATTAATTATAATCAATATCAAATGTATATATTTATTATTATAATAATTTAGAAATAGATTTTTTAACTTCTGATTTTAGCAAAATGAAATATTTAATAAGAAAGTTTCTTTACTATTACTAAATAGAATTACTATAGAGTACAAAGTATATTTACTATAGAGTACAAATTATATTTATTATAGAGTACAGTAGATTTGCTATACAGTAGATTCCATTTAAATTGAACCTCCTGAAAGTTGAACTAGAACTGAGTAGATTATTAAATCCATTGGGTATTAACTCATCATTTCATAGATAAGTTAAGTTTAGTTATGACATTTCGAATAGTCAGATTGCTTTCTAGATGATTTATTAGTTTAATCATTTATATGTATTGTAATAATAGTACATGCAAATGTACATGAAAACAGTACAAAGTGCAGTGCAGAGTCAAGTGTTTGTATATATGGACTGATTGTTAAATACTTTTAAATGTACCTTTACAAACACTTTTGAGTGTGATATCCACACACACACATATATATATATATATATATATTGTTTATGTCGTTATTTCTCACTTATAATTATTATGATACCTTATAGGACATACAATACACACATAATAACACATAATAACACATAATAACACACAATAACACACAATAACACACAATAACACATAATAACACATAATAACACACTATAACAGATATGAATAACTAATAATAAATCGCAAATATTATGAATTTCGGTTATAATTATGAATATATCACATTATTGACGTTATTGCAGTATAGTGTAGTTATTGTAATATATAGTGTAGTTATTTCACTGTGTATGTATTTATATGTGGACTGGTTAGTGTAGTTGTTGGGTATCACAGTTATTGTAAAGGCAATGTGTACAACATGACAGTAGAATCTTCTTTACATTAATCAGTCGAATCACAATAGCCCAGGGGGCGTGTAATAAATACGGTCTAGCGTGTGTTCTAGACTTTAGGGTCTTATTAGATGTATTCGAGGTGATGTTGGTTAGCCGGGGGGGGAGTTATTGGGGGCGTGGTTATAGGTTATAGGCATGATTATAGGCGTGTAGAGCTGTGCTCACGAAGTAAACAAAAATCTCCCAGAAGTAGCACACCCTCCTACGCATCTCAATAATAAACAATAGGATCGTAAACAATAGACCTTTTGTTGCATTGTTACTTCACTTGTAGTAGGTTCAATGAAAACTCGGAGAACCAATTTCACAACTTATAAAGATAACTTTTGTAATCTTTTCATAAACAATATTCTCTTAAACAGGGCAATTGGCTCACCATCATATGTAATGTAATAAGTATAAGTACATTCATAAAAGGTAGAGGATATGGATAAGTATAAAGATAGAAGTAAGAAGTAGTCACTACCTCTACTGACCTCTACTAATTACTAATTAACCTCTACTGACCTATAATTAACTTCTACTTATTACTCATTAACCTCTACCGACCATAATTGACCTCTATTGACCACTATTTCACCTCCACTTATAATTCTCTCTAGACTGCCCTACTTCTACTGACCACATGTACATACACATTCATTAAACTGACCACTACTTCAATATCTTGAATGACCTCTGAACCCAACTTTTCTGAGTAAATACAACATGTTGACGTGTGATTTATAGGTTAAAGTTCATCTGTCAATAATTTGGTGGATGTGTGTGGTGTGCGGATACAAGAGAGCGCATCCGGTGCGAGCTTGTTTATATGTGTTCGAATTTATCAAACTTAATTCACAAATTAATTAGAATCTACTCTCGGAGCGACTGTTTACGCAAATATTACGTCATCCTTTGATGATGCAATATACCTTTAGTGTGTGTTCGGCATTCGTAGTAAGCAACGGGTGGGTGCGTGTGTTTTTAGGGAATAGATAACATATATAACAGATAATACTGCTGACCTAATGTACGGTGGAGCTAACACAGGTGAGGAATATTCCCTTAGGTGGTGATATTCCTTATTATAAGTGTAATCTAAATAATGTACGGTGTACACTGTACAGTTTATAGTGTACAGTGTATAGTGTACACTGTATAGTGTACACTGTACAGTGTATAGTGTATATTGAATAATGTAGAGTATATAGTGTATATTGTACAGTGTACAGTATATAGTGTAGAATATATAGTGTATAGTGTACGGTATATAGTGTACAGTTTATAGTGTACGGTATATAAATATGAATAACTTATAAAACTTCATTTGGGAATAGGATTATTACAATGCTTAAATTGAATAACCATATATTATGTAATCATATATATATAATTACATAATCATCTGTATTATATTATGTAATAACAAATTTATTATTAAGTATATAATATTATATATACCGGCATGTAAGTTAAGATATAAATATACATACATATATATTTATGTTATATATATATTATATATATATATATATATATATATATATATATTATGATAATGGAGAATAACACATTATATATTATAGTGTGGTAATAGATTATAACATATTCGCATTATAGTGGTCAAGCATTAGGGTGGTCAAGCGTCAAGTTGTCTGTAATGGGAATTTCGCATCTGCTCATCAATTTAGAGGAAATTATGCAAATGTAAAATAGCCTGCGATTAAATATATTTATAAATAACATTAAATATATAACACTAGAGTATTGTTAAAAGAATGAATTGTTATTTGCATAATGCAGTGTACGCGGGACAATAGGATTGAAACTAAAAACGTGACAATTTTTCTCGTTTTCATTATAATTGTATATTTCTCTTATTGTTATAGGGCGATTGTTACAGGGCGCATTATCTGTATTGATTATGCAACATCGCTCATGTATATATCCACATATATCGACATTAAGATATCAAGAAAATAAAATGTAAATTGAGCGATGAAACAAGATTTATTATGAGATAGCTTGGTTTTCCTTTATCGCCTTTTGTGTCTAATTTTAGATTGTTACGTAGCCTATAGTGGACCACCATCAATGGAGTTGTAAATAATAGTGGTTTACGAGCCTGTAAACAACGTATAGTAAACCAAACCTAGCGGCTATGTAGTGAGCCTACTATACTAAAACGTATAGTACCGTATTTTATATAGAGTATGCTATTGTTATTGGGAATGCGTATAGATGATGTCATAACTGCTTCATTACATGGTGACACACTAAATAACTGTATATTTCTAGTATCTAACTATATATACCTTATTTATAACTGTATATACATTACATTTACATTGCATTATAACTGTATATACATTGTTTCTAATCGAATATATATTATTTCTAACTGTGTTTACCTTATTTCTAACTGTATTTACCTTATTTCTAACTGTATTTACCTTATTTCTAACTGTATTTACCTTATTTCTAACTGTATATACCTTATTTCTAACTGTATTTACCTTATTTCTAACTGTATTTACCTTATTTCTAACTGTATTTACCTTATTTCTAACTGTATTTACCTTATTTCTAACTGTATTTACCTTATTTCTAACTGTATATACCTTATTTCTAACTGTATTTACCTTATTTCTAACTGTATTTACCTTATTTCTAACTGTATTTACCTTATTTCTAACTGTATTTACCTTATTTCTAACTGTATTTACCTTATTTCTAACTGTATATACCTTATTTCTAACTGTATTTACCTTATTTCTAACTGTATTTACCTTATTTCTAACTGTATTTACCTTATTTCTAACTGTATTTACCTTATTTCTAACTGTATTTACCTTATTTCTAACTGTATTTATCTTATTTCTAACTGTATTTACCTTATTTCTAACTGTATTTACCTTATTTCTAACTGTATTTACCTTATTTCTAAC
>OZ038313.1:4149407-4164407 GCA_964035775.1 Osedax frankpressi
AAGTAGATGTAACCTTAAGTAAATGTAACCTTAAGTAAATGTAACCTTAAGTAGATGTAACCTTAAGTAGATGTAACCTTAAGTAGATGTAACCTTAAGTAAATGTAACCTTAAGTAAATGTAACCTTAAGTAGATGTAACCTTAAGTAGATGTAACCTTAAGTAGATGTAACCTTAAGTAGATGTAACCTTAAGTAGATGTAACCTTAAGTAGATGTAACCTTAAGTATATGTAACCTTAAGTAGGTGTAACCTTAAGTAGGTGTAACCTTAAATAGATGTAACATTAAGTAGATGTAACCTTAAGTAGATGTAACCTTAAGTAGATGTAACCTTAAGTAGATGTAACATTAAGTAGATGTAACATTGAGTAGGTGTAACCTTAAGTAGATATAACCTTAAGTAAATATAAACTTAAGTAGATGTAACCTTAAGTAAATGTAAACTTAAGTAGATGTAACCTTAAGTAGATTTAACTATAATTTGTTATTTATCGAAGTGTTTCCGGTGGAATAATGTGCTCTATCTTGTCCTTATGTGTCCTTGCATAACATACTTCTGCGCTGCGTAGATGTTATATAACACCTTCATATATTCACTATGACTATAAATTGCGAGTTCATTATTTATCATATCGATTATAAGACAAGATTAGATTATATATTATACAAGAAAACAAACTTATTGTAGGATTATATGTGCTCATTATAATGATATATACATATTTATGTGTTCTATAGAATTGTTATCAATGAATATTAACAACGTATACGCAGATATATGACTACAAATATACGAAGATATAATTGAATGCTTATAATGTAATTTATATACTATTATGATGTAACCTACGTCTTCCCCTCACTTACAAATCTCACTTACAGGTGGATCCTAAGGTTGCTTTTCCCAGAAGACCAAATGCTCCCATCCAACCGAAGGTTAGTTGTTCCAATTACAAATATAGTAATATTAAATTGTTATCTTCATACATACGTTTTGTAGTACAATGCCTTCATTGTATCCTCTAATACACACGCACGTTTATATGGGTATATCATTAATATATCGTTAATGCCACCAAATACCTTGTTTTCATTAGCAGTAATGTATATCAACTATTGTGTCTTATATAAAGATAATCACTTATATAAAGTACAATAGATTCAGATGTTATGCAGGACTGTCTAATCGCATTCCTATGCTATATACTGTACTTCCTCTATTCCATAATGAATTAACAATAAAATAGATAGTTATTTCAATCCATTGTATTTTTATAATAAAAGTTAATATGTTATCTACATTAAAGTTTATTTTATTTTTTAAGTCAATTCTAATATTCAATATTCTAAATTTGAATCTAATGTCCAAATGAGTTTCATCTAGATTGGTAACGTACAGTGTAAGGGTACAAGCATATGTCCGGTGAATATAATATCTAGTTAGTTTTAATTGATTATGCAGACGATGAAATAAGCATGCATTCGATAAGTAATTAGTTTATCTCGACCACTAAACATTAATTATTGGTATTGCGTAAATATCGGTATTGCATAATACGTTGCCATCTAAATTACAATTCTATTATCGTCTGTAAGATTACCTTTCTATGGACTGAAGTAATTTCAAATACTTTTAATCTATTTATAAAATTGAGTGTATTTATGGATCACTTATAAATAAAATACATAACGATGGTATTTTATTATATATAATTTATAGAACTAATCTTTCGCATTGTCAGTCGACACTTTAGACCTAGTATAGACCGTTGATAGACCTAGTAAACATTCACTTATTCGCTTGAAAACCCACTAGAACTCTTTATTTCTAGAAGTGTGTAATACCACTATCTTTGGCAGTTCTATTCGCTATATCGATTAAGTGTTAGCTCCGCGGGTAGTTTTAATTAATGATTGCGTAACGGAATAGATATGCGTATATCTGCGGCTGTTCTATAAATAGATGCGGGGTGATGTAATGTAAACACGTTACTGGGTATATCACCTATGGAGGATTGGTGATATTATACGTTCTTCCCTTATCTTCATTCTCCCTCTCCGATATTACGTCTCATCTTGAGATATCCCCTCGCGAAAACTCCCCCCTCATCGCTACTTTTCCGAATATTCTACGATTCTAGTCTGCTAGCCCCGCCCCTAGCCCCGCCCCTAGCCCCGCCCCTCATCACACCCTGCCCGAAAACACTTCTGCATCTGTTCATTTATACGCGATGCGGTCTAATGTATTAATCTAATGGCATATGCTACCAGAAAACCATGCTATTAATTACAATTAAATGAAATGTTACGTAACTGCAGTTATCAAATTATATATAAGCAGTATTCCACCTCATCCTCTCTAGTCTCATCCTTATTGTCCCTTATAATTACAATTTCATTATTCACAATCTCCATATTCGTATCAATTCCTTTCAAACCCTTTTCTCTTTTCTTTTCACTTCCAATTCAACTTATATTTCTTCTTTTCCTTTTCCTTTAAATTATATTTATCTCTCTCGTTCTCATTTATCGGCATCATCGTCTGCAGCTCCAATTTCCTTGTATCTCGTCTAATAACTTTTTGCTTTTACATAAACTTGTGCTGCCCTCACGTTTATATCAAACAATAATATATATTCACCAGGCACTTATTCTCGACGTACATCTTTTTGCATCCACTTGAAGGGTTATCTATAAATAGCACAACTCCCTCTAGTGTTATTCGTAGGTGTTATCTATGCAACTCGTATCTCCCCCTAGCGTCGCTTGTAAATGTTATCCGGTAACCATTGTGAAGTGATTATTGAGATGGCGGGGTTCATATCTTGCGAGGGTGCCTACAATAGACCAACATAGTATAACTGAAGTCGACTAAGTTGCTCATAACGCAGTCCTACTACTAGCAGCTTGTAATATGCGTGCGTTATGCCAATTAAGTTCTCCTTTATGTGAAACTCTACAAGATGTAGTTAGTGTTTCATTAATAAGTGAAGATATGTTATAGGGTTATAGGTAATAATAACTATTGTCATATAGATACAGTACTCCAAATGCAAACCCAAACAATCAGTTCAAATGTTTATTGGAGTTATCTACGCGCTAACTACCTAATCGGGTACACTGTTAATAATGGTCAGTTGACCACTATTTCTCTATCTGTTCACCTTGGTGTTTATATTCCCACAATATACTTTGACCCATATATCTTGTGTTGATATACAGAATTAATGTGTAATGTATGTAACTGAACTCATGCATACAACCAAAACAGATATGCATTCAATTGCAAATATATGGTTTCGTATTACATTAAATACATTAAATACATTAAATACATTAAATACATTAAATACATTAAATACATTAAATACATTAAATACATTAAATACATTAAATACATTAAATACATTAAATACATTAAATACATTAAATACATTAAATACATTAAATACATTAAATACATTAAATACATTAAATACATTAAATACATTAAATACATTAAATACATTAAATACATTAAATACATTAAATACATTAAATACATTAAATACATTAAATACATTAAATACATTAAATACATTAAATACATTAAATACATTAAATACATTAAATACATTAAATACATTAAATACATTAAATACATTAAATACATTAAATACATTAAATACATTAAATACATTAAATACATTAAATACATTAAATACATTAAATACATTAAATACATTAAATACATTAAATACATTAAATACATTAAATACATTAAATACATTAAATACATTAAATACATTAAATACATTAAATACATTAAATACATTAAATACATTAAATACATTAAATACATTAAATACATTAAATACATTAAATACATTAAATACATTAAATACATTAAATACATTAAATACATTAAATACATTAAATACATTAAATACATTAAATACATTAAATACATTAAATACATTGAATACATTGAATACATTGAATACATTGAATACATTGAATACATTGAATACATTGAATACATTGAATACATTGAATACATTGAATACATTGAATACATTGAATACATTGAATACATTGAATACATTGAATACATTGAATACATTGAATACATTGAATACA
The DNA here is from genome assembly GCA_964035775.1 of Osedax frankpressi. Classification (NCBI taxonomy): domain Eukaryota; kingdom Metazoa; phylum Annelida; class Polychaeta; order Sabellida; family Siboglinidae; genus Osedax; species Osedax frankpressi. The sequence continues at coordinate 4,153,529 of OZ038313.1, forward strand.
TTGAATACATTGAATACAATGAATACATTGAATACATTGAATACATTGAATACATTGAATACATTGAATACATTGAATACATTGAATACATTGAATACATTGAATACATTGAATACATTGAATACATTGAATACATTGAATACATTGAATACATTGAATACATTGAATACATTGAATACATTGAATACATTGAATACATTGAATACATTGAATACATTGAATACATTGAATACATTGAATACATCAATTACATTAAAATGATCCTGTGTATTTAGGAGGTAGATAATGTGTATAGTGGCTTATGGGCGTGGTTTAGAGGAGGCCTGTATAGGAGAGCTGATCTCCCGGGGCTATTTATATCTGCAGATGACATAACATTGCCATAATGAGATACTTGTGTCGACTACACTACTATTACGTCATCGTAGAGAGAATATCGCTGAGTAACTGACCCATTGCTCACCATGTAACTCTAAATAACCACTCTAGACACTGCCTTGCTCACTGCCATTACCTCTTTGAATATAAACCTAACTACAATATTGACTACCGCCATTACTACTTCCTTGAGTATAAACCTAACTACTGCCTTTACCACTGCATTGACCAGTACTGCCCTTACTATAATCTCTGCACTACCTTTATAATTATATTGACCGCACGACGAATAACAATATTTCCAATTCCAGAAATATATTTCACTCCGTATTGATTCATCCTTTGTAGTGAAATGCTGTAATAATTACATATAGTATTACGTAACCATTGCTAATAGCTAGTGGCTTGCTGCATCGATAGTCGATATGTATTTATTGCGTAATAATCATACGCCGGAGTTGTTAGTTTCTATTTCTACTCTGCCCTCACAATAGAAACTAACGCTCATTATGCGAATATTCCTTTTGTAGTTATTGTTACAGACCTAGAGTGTATTGTTATGACTGGGATTGAAGGGCGAGTAATATCCAGCATTAATAATAATAACGTTCTCCCTCTCCCTCGCACTCTCCCTAGTATTCTCCAATACACTCGCACTCTCTCTCTCTCACACTCTCCCACAAACTAACTCTCACCTCTTTATGTAGGTAATTACCAGACAGTAAATTAGACGAACAATACATCTATTGTATTGATACTAGTACTCCCTTTCTCTTCCAACACGACCTACTAGCCACCTATTATTTATTACCCATAATGCTTACGTAATTTGTTTATTTTCCGCCCTCCACGCGTAATAACATTATGTCACAAAACACTTACACAAATACTTAGGCAGACACATTCTATTGTGTGTAGAGAATTTCATTACAATGGTCAAGCCTCTTTTATTTTCCACATTACTTCGCATATTCGGAGATACCACTATAATTGATATGATGGTTATTTCGAAATACCCGCTATATAAGATTTCTCATGTATTATTTGTGAATATATATCGAGCACCTGAACTCCTTACAAACCGTATTAGTTCGTAGGTGTGAGTGAGTGTGTGTGAGTGTGTGAGTGTGAGTGAGAGAGTGTGTGTGTGCTCATTCAAGCGTGACGGGTTAAGAGCTTGTTTTCGTCTATATCCATGTACAGATCGACAAGTACCATCCAACATAAATACAAACATGTTTGCGTACTCTCTCTCTCTCTCTCTCTTCGATGTATTAATACATATAGATTATAACAATTGTGGTATACGTTTGTCGAGTAATTGCGATGAGTGTTTTGAGTGACCTTGAACTAGTTTGTATATTTCTCAGTGTTATTAATATATCGATATGTTCCATAAGAGTGATATGCGATATCTTGATATTAATCTATAGTTTATATGTATATTAATAAAATCCAAATATAAATCATGTATGGACAATTTTTCTCTTAGATATCAATGATCGCAACCAAATATCTATATATAGCTTGTTACATAACTGATATTCATAAACAAACTCTCCCTATCCCTTCCCCTCTCCCTATCTATCTCCCTATCCCTCTCTCTCTCTCTCTCCTCTCTCTCTCTCTCTCTCTCTCTCTCTCTCTCTCTCTCTCTCTCTCTCTCTCTTCTCTCTCTCTCTCTCTCTCTCTCTCTCTCTCTCTCTCTCTCTCTCTCTCTCTCTCTCTCTCTCTCTCTCTCTCTCTCTCTCTCTCTCTCTCTCTCTCTCTCTCTCTCTCTCTCTCTCTCTCTCTCTCTCTCTCTCTCTCTCTCTCTCTCTCTCTCTCTCTCTCTCTCTCTCTCTCTCTCTCTCTCTCTCTCTCTCTCTCTCTCTTCGTGTCGAATGCTCGCATGATTATGCCGAATAAGATTTACATACAAGGAAATGAAATCAACAGCCGACTAAGTAGAGTAGAGTAGGCTGGCCGTAATCACCCACGTCCTAGGCATGTCCTAGGCACGTCCTAGGCAATAGCGGGCAATGAAACCGAGGACACGTCTGCTTTATATATACAGTTGGTCCACAGGGACACTTACACTACATGCAAATGAAATCGATGACGCAATCGATGACGCAATACCGCGACAAACAAACGATGATAAGGGAATCTGTTTATTATTTAGATAAGGTCCAATTGACCGGAGTATGTTTACTGTCCACTATTGTTCACACACCCATACTGATATCGCCAATTCCTATATATAGATATATATATATATATATATATATATATATATATATATATATATTACGCTAAAACACACTGTAGATTTACTAGATTACATTTAACTATTTATTTATTTACACTCAAATATTTGTTGTCGTAGAATCTAAAGTAGAATCGAAGAAAGATATTCTATTTATAGAATACAAAACATCAAATGAAATGCAATTTCTACTAGATGACATATATAACATACGCATATACAGTTAACTAATGGTTATATTCACAATCGATAACGACTCATAACGGCGTATAACATATAACGTATATTCTTAGAAACTCGTGCTACGTAAAACAGTTATCGTTTCTCGAGGTCACGTGGTCTTCAAGATAATTTAATGTCGAGTTGCAGAGTTTACGTGATCTGTTGTAGTGTTGTTTACTTATTGAGGAGATTTAACTGGTTATATATATATATATATATATATATATATATACATATATATATATATATAATGGTTGTCGATAGTAATTGAAGTATGGTATTGCAGTGAAATGTATTCATAATAATTTAAGAATTCATGTATAAAATCTCTAACTCCTGTAATATCTACTTGCTCTATTAGTTACACTTATAGCCTCGTGTAGATAATATTGTACTAGTTATATAATATTATTGGAATGTGGACAAGGACAGTAGAAAACCTTTATAAAATATGATGTTTACTTCCTCACAGAACAATCTAATTATTACTATAGTTGTATACATTTATATAATCAATCTCGTTATCTGTTGCCAGCATGCTGGCTGTCTCGAGCTTAATCATCCATTGTTAAGATAAATGATGACCGTTTATAAATGGTCAAGGGGACATTCATTTACATCCATTGTGAATTTAGTCGACCAGTATAATTATATAAGTATTAATAATACACGTAATAGTAATAATAATATACCTTACTTATCACCACCACATCTCTATATTTCACCTTATCTTCCCTATACCCTACACCACAACCAAACTCTACCCACAGTAATACCCCACCACAACCTAACTCTACCCACACTAATACTCCCATCATAACCTTCCCCTACCCACAGTAATACCCCAATATAAACTACATCTACCCACAGTAATACCCCACCACAACCTACATCTACCCACAGTAATACCCCACCACAACCTACATCTACCCACAGTAATACCCATCACCACAACCAAACTCTACCCACAGTAATACCCCACCACAACCTAACTCTACCCACACTAATACTCCCATCATAACCTTCCCCTACTCACACTAATACCCCACCACAACCTACATCTACCCACAGTAATACCCATCACCACAACCAAACTCTACCCACAGTAATACCCCACCACAACCTAACTCTACCCACACTAATACTCCCATCATAACCTTCCCCTACCCACAGTAATACCCCAACATAACCTACATCTACCCACACTAATACCCCACCACAACCAAACTCTACCCACAGTAATACCCATCACCACAACCTAACTCTACCCACAGTAATACCCCACCACAACCTACATCTACCCACAGTAATACCCATCACCACAACCAAACTCTACCCACAGTAATACCCCCAACATAACCTAACTCTACCCACACTAATACTCCCATCATAACCTTCCCCTACCCACAGTAATACCCCAACATAACCTACATCTACCCACACTAATACCCCACCACAACCTAACTCTACCCACAGTAATACCCATCACCACAACCTAACTCTACCCACACTAATACTCCCATCATAACCTTCCCCTACCCACAGTAATACCCCAACACAACCTACATCTACCCACAGTAATACCCCATCATAACCTACATCTACTCACAGTAATACCCATCACCACAACCTAACTCTACCCACACTAATACCCCCATCATAACCTACATCTACTCACAGTAATACCCCATCACAACCTACATCTACACACAGTAATACCCCATCACAACTTACATCTACCCACAGTAATACCCCCACTATAACCTACATCTACTCACAGTAATACCCCATCACAACCTACATCTACCCACACTAATACCCCCATCATAACCTTCCCCTACCCACAGTAATACCCCACTATAACCTACATCTACCCACACTAATACCCCCATCATAACCTTCCCCTACCCACAGTAATACCCCACTATAACCTACATCTACTCACAGTAATACCCCAACACAACCTAACTCTACCCACACTAATACCCCCAACATAACCTACATCTACCCACAGTAATACCCCATCATAACCTACATCTACCCACAGTAATACTCTACCACAACCTACATCTACCCACACTAATACCCCCAACATAACCTACATCTACTCACAGTAATACCCATCACCACAACCTACATCTACCCACACTAATACCCCCAACATAACCTACATCTACTCACAGTAATACCCATCACCACAACCTAACTCTACCCACACTAATACCCCCATCATAACCTACATCTACCCACAGTAATACCCTACCACAACCTTCCCCTACTCACAGTAATACCCATCACCACAACCTACATCTACCCACACTAATACCCCCAACATAACCTACATCTACCCACAGTAATACCCCCAACATAACCTACATCTACTCACAGTAATACCCATCACCACAACCTAACTCTACCCACACTAATACCCCCATCACAACCTACATCTACCCACACTAATACCCCATCACCACAACCTAACTCTACCCACACTAATACCCCCAACATAACCTACATCTACTCACAGTAATACCCATCACCACAACCTAACTCTACCCACACTAATACCCCCAACATAACCTACATCTACTCACAGTAATACCCATCACCACAACCTAACTCTACCCACACTAATACCCCCAACATAACCTACATCTACTCACAGTAATACCCATCACCACAACCTAACTCTACCCACACTAATACCCCCAACATAACCTACATCTACTCACAGTAATACCCATCACCACAACCTAACTCTACCCACACTAATACCCCCAACATAACCTACATCTACTCACAGTAATACCCATCACCACAACCTAACTCTACCCACACTAATACCCCCAACATAACCTACATCTACTCACAGTAATACCCCACCACAACCTACATCTACCCACACTAATACCCCCAACATAACCTACATCTACTCACAGTAATACCCATCACCACAACCTAACTCTACCCACACTAATACCCCCAACATAACCTACATCTACTCACAGTAATACCCCATCACAACCTACATCTACCCACACTAATACCCCCAACATAACCTACATCTACTCACAGTAATACCCATCACCACAACCTAACTCTACCCACACTAATACCCCCAACATAACCTACATCTACCCACAGTAATACCCATCACCACAACCTAACTCTACCCACACTAATACCCACAACATAACCTACATCTACTCACAGTAATACCCCACCACAACCTACATCTACCCACACTAATACCCCCAACATAACCTACATCTACTCACAGTAATACCCCATCACAACCTACATCTACCCACACTAATACCCCCAACATAACCTACATCTACTCACAGTAATACCCATCACCACAACCTAACTCTACCCACAGTAATACCCCAACATAACCTACATCTACTCACAGTAATACCCATCACCACAACCTAACTCTACCCACACTAATACCCCCAACATAACCTACATCTACTCACAGTAATACCCATCACCACAACCTAACTCTACCCACAGTAATACCCCCAACATAACCTACATCTACTCACAGTAATACCCATCATCACAACCTAACTCTACCCACACTAATACCCCCAACATAACCTACATCTACTCACAGTAATACCCCACCACAACCTAACTCTACCCACAGTAATACCCCATCACAACCTTCCCCTACCCACAGTAATACCCATCACCAAAACCTACCTACACTCACATAGATAGTAATTCCCTTTCATATTATTCCAATTATTTTATAATTTAAGTTCTGATATTACAGTTGAGAATGCAAACTAAATATATACATGGAGTATATACATATAAATATATAGATATAGATATATATATATACGTGTTTATATATTTATATATACATTATCTAGCAACTATAGTAGGTAATAGAAAATAACAAACTTGTGCACAATATATGCAAATGACTATTTGTTTACTGCGAACTGTGATCCATCATTACAGTGTGGCATTGTCTACCACCATTGTACTCCTTTGCTACTGAGTACCGTGTACGGGCTTATGAAACGAATTTAACTACATCCGGGGGTGCATATCGACCTACATAGCGCTAGATCTAAGTACCGTGCTTCTAATTAGACTACGACCTCGTTGATGAATGATAACTCCTAATAGTTGACCAGTGGTCACTCTACTCATACCTCATTCCCATCGCATATCTGTGATCATTAATCTAGTCGATTAATTACCGGCACAAACATATGTCCGCTATCGTCGACATAACCTCTTATTTTATTTATAAGCAAATTACTCACTAGTAATGCTGGCAAGGATGCGATGATATGGAAATAGCGTGTAGTTAAGTAGTGTAGTTGATTAGTGTAGTTAAGTAATGTAGTTGATTATTGTTATTAAGTAGTGTAGTTAAGTAATGTAGTTAAGTAGTATAGTTAAGTAGTGTAGTTAAGTAGTGTAGTTAAATAGTTTAGTTAAGTAGTATAGTTGAGTAGTGTAGTTGAGTAGTGTAGTTAAGTAGTGTAGTTAAGTAGTGTAGTTAAGTAGTGTAGTTAAGTAGTGTAGTTAAGTAGTGTAGTTAAGTAGTGTAGTTAAGTAGTGTAGTTAAGTAGTGTAGTTAAGTAATGTAGTTAGGTAGTGTAGTTAAGTAGTTTAGTTAAGTAGTTTAGTTAATTAGTGTAGTTAAGTAGTGTAGTTAAGTAGTGTAGTTAAGTAGTATAGTTAAGTAGTATAGTTAAGTAGTGTAGTTAAGTAGTGTAATTAAGTAGTGTAGTTAAGTAGCGTAGTTAAGTAGCGTAGTTAAGTGTAGTTAAGTAGTGTAGTTAAGCGTAGTTAAGTAGTGTAGTTAAATAATTTAGTTAAGTAATGTAGTTAAATAGTGTAGTTAATTATAGTTAAGTAATGTAGATAAGTGTAGTTAAGAAGTGTAGTTAAGTAGTGTAGTTAAGTAGTGTAGTTAAGTAGTGTAGTTAAGTAGTGTAGTTAAGTAGTGTAGTTAAGTAGTGTAGTTAAGTAGCGTATAGTTAAGTTAGTTGAAATGATTGTGCAGATTTCTTATTGGTATGTAGAATGACTCCATCTCCAGACCTGCTATTTAAGACTTATTTTGTCTTTACATTACAATGCTACTGTATAAACTATACAGTAAATACTTTTGTTATAGTAAACAGCACATACATTAAATTCTTATTACGGGTTAACTCTACATCAAATTCTAATATTTACCAATGATATCCGTAAACAAAGAGTTTCTTAGAACCTATATATTCTTTGTATTGATTCCTTTTCCTCCTCATCACATTGTACATCTTTACTGTGTGCGCAGTACCAACTATAGGAATGTTTAATGTATTTCTTAAAGGAGATGATCAGTGATTGCAAGTTAATATTTTTTATAATATATTATAGTCTGTCCACTTTAGAATAATCCACGCCAAGATTGGTTGCCTTGACAACGAATATTCATGTTATGTGTGTAATGTATATATGATGTAAAGCTTTCTATAGGATATAGTGAATTTATCCACACGTGACCTGAATCCAATGTTGGTATACATCCTATGAATATATTACGTGTGAATGTAAATATTGCTACCAATAAAGCCTTCATTATCGCTCATTGTATTTTTACTGGAGTTGCTAAAGTTCTTCTCATGAGAATGTTTTCTTCGAATTATTTCTCTCTTAACAATGCACATTGTTACCTGTATATCTATATTACCTCTCGGTGAATCTATGTAGCAATGCTAACCTAACATACGCAATATAATTATATATATATCATTCATATCTAATTCATAAATACATCAACTATTGTATCTCATGTATATGCTAAATATCAACTTCTAACTGGATTATGCCAAATATATGATTATTAATGTGAATGTTATATATAAACATAAATAACCAACCCAAACTGTACCTGTATTATCATTTTTCTATATAGCCATTGATGACAAATTCAATACGTTACTTACCTATTTATAACCGCCATTTACATAATACACGTTTACTTATTCATTATATATTACTGTATCTATTTACTTTTTGCATGCCTTATAACATTTAGACATTCTATTTGTAAATCTAACATATCGTTTGTTTAACTGAATTATGTTTGCCTATATTCTACTCTCCTTCACATTTTGTGAATTTTCAATCATGATGAACATATATATATATCTATATCTATATCTATATCTATAGATCATTAGATGTGTTTGGTTTACAAAACTCATACTCACTCGATTTCATTTATAAATACAATATTCTGCTATGATCATAGAGATTAATATTAAAATGATCACTTTTATTAGAATATATTTAGAAAAAAATATATATATGATCGATTCGAAGGATAATGTATATAAAGATTTATGATTTATAGATGTTGTATTCAGATTAGATTCAGCAATCAATCTATTTACGTGATTAAATATACATTAAATATCTATTTAACCTCGATACCCGTAACATATGGGTGGTCAATACCCATTCAATATTATTATAACATGGTTTCACTTTGTAATTAACTGGTATGGTTATATAATATAGCAGGAATTTCATAATAGACTAAATTTCATTAAATCGTCATTGAATCATCTCTATGCATTATAATGCATCCATAGCATCTTGCGTTACCAATGTAGGTTAGATTTGAAATGAATAGAGCATTTGTCGCGTTTATCTCATTAATTGAACTATCATAATCTATTGTTGCAGATGATTACGAGGACGAAGAAGATCTTCGTGGGAGGTCTGTCCGCTAGTACCAGTCTCGACGACGTGAAAGCTTACTTTGAACAGTTCGGCAAGGTGCGTAACACGTGAAGAGTGGTGGACATCTCCTATTCACTCCGACGTAGTCGTTTAACCGTAGTAAACACTTCGCCTAATTAAGCCTTAACAACATCCGGAGTAAGTAATCTCGAAAGAAGTTTAGGGAGCATATTCACTTATAAAAATGCAGGGTAACTGTCTTTGTCTAGGTGTATTAAAAAGAAACTGCGTTATTGCGTTGCGATGACTTCGATTAGAATGTAAACCCCGCGTCTCACAAAGCAGATTCGTATGACGTCATCGTACTACTTACATATCGAATACAATAGAAGCATTATTGAAAAGCGATAGGAACGCATATCGTATTACAGCAGCGAAAGTGTAAATGTGAATTTGGGTTTAGAAGTGAATAACGCATATCTGCATAACTTAACTAGATTGAAGCAAGTAACCAACGTAGGACAATACAACAATACATATTATATTATTACATCAATATAATATTCACTAATTAAATAATGAAACTTGTAACAATTCTAATTCGTGGACTTTTATTGAATAATTAATATATATATATATATATATATATTATTAATATGAAATGTTAATATTTAAATTTTCATTTATTATGAGTTCTAAATACTATGTTGAAAGTAGCATATTAATATGAACATTTATATAGTATTTATTATTTTTAGTATGGGAACTCGTGAGACTTACAAAGTTACATCTGGTAATTGTTGCATACATATGTAAATAAATAAAAGCTATCTAAATAATGAACTATCGTAGTCATTTATAATAGTATCATTTATAGAATATCACATTAGCATAAATATATGTGTGTGTAAATTGGTGTCTGTTTATTTATGTTTGTATTAATATATTCATTTATTAATATATCATATACAATATAGATATTATTTTATAGATTTATTAGTATTTGTATGTTCATGAATCCACTTATTAAGTATAATGGCTGTATCATTAATTGATGTAAAGTAACTACTCATAATAAACATATTTCAAATTATTAATGAACTATTGCTATCCACATCGTTGTTCGTTATGTAATATTAGCTAGAGATTTGCGGTGTGTACACAATACATGATGTATGTTTATATTGGAAAGGAATGTGTGATTTTAATTGAGGTTTGGGAAAGTCTGTCGTGTAATGAACCGTGACGATCGAGTGAATAGACCACGCCCCTTTATAGCTATGGGCGATATATATATATATATATATATATATTTCCTCTATA